>JAPYYS010000401.1:0-248913 GCA_030522525.1 Campopleginae sp. 14b
ATATATCTATATATATATATATATATATATATATATATATATATATATATACACGGCTTCAAAACATATCGCTGAATCAAGAAGCAACTAAGACTCTCAGTCATCGCTAAGCGTTAATCGAGTTTCGAGTTAGTCAAATTTTAGTAAAAAAACGTCCAGGTTGAGCGAATAAAAAGTAACACGAGGTTGCAAAGAAAAAAATTGGATTAATCCATTAGGAAAAGTATATAAATGCCTATATTTATATAAATATATTGTACGAAAAAAAATACGTATGAGGCATTTCAGGTCACGGAAGACTGAAAGCAAATTTACGAAGTTTGCTAGAGTGTTTTTCTTTCGATTCGTCAAATTCGACTTAAACCACATAGAAGCTTGTTGCATTGAAATAAATTTGAAAAATCGGGTCGAATCAAAGTGTGTCGAAGTTTGAAGCCCAAAAGTTGACTCAAAAAGCTTCATATATATTTATTATCATATGAATATATGAGCCTAGAAAATGATATGTTTGAAGAGACTGTGCTTCGTAGATCTTCGCAAAAAATTATGCATAATTTTTTGTATCAAATCTGCGTTTGAATCTCTAGAAAAAAAAACAAGAATTTAACTGGATCGTTACGAAACTTGTCGTATTGTGTTCAACACTAAATTCGCTGCCTCACTCACGAAGCTATACGAGGAACACTTGTATGGTGCCTAAAAAAGTAAATAAAAATGTAAACAATTTGCTCGTTTCACAGCTTAATTCCTTGCGATTGATCGAAGAAAAATTCTGTGAATTTTTTCTAAGAAACCACGCTTGTCTTTAGATTTCTGAACCGGTTAAATTATCCGAAAAATCTCACAGTCTGTACGAAACTCTACGTTTGAGCATTGATGAGAAAATTAACGAAAACAATCATCGAAAAATGATGAGAAATTGGAAAAAAAAAAAAAATGTAATTACGTTTTATCTCGTCGAGAGAGACGTTCGTTATCGTGCGTAAATAATAATCAATGAATGTGATAGCACTTTTAGGATGTTAGTCATTTCAAATCTCTAATGAACGTTAGACATATTATTATTATTATTATTATTATTATTATATACAGAAGCGAAAAAAATCGGTAACTACGATACCAAAGTAACGTGTAAATAATGATCGAAGGAAAATTAAATCGTTACGACTTGTAGCTTATTAAATTATTCTTAATACGTCTATGAAAAAAAAAGTTTGAAAGAATTATGCGAAATATCGATCGATTCGTTGTCGATTTTGTCGATCGATCAAACGAATACTAACTCGAGAAGCAATGTTGTAATGTATATTCAATAAATACAAGCATTCTGTGTCTTTGATAAAGACTCGAATCGAAAATCAGTCTACGAATCGTTAAAATTGTTTTGTTTTTTACCTCCCGGATTTTGTGCATGAAAATGTTTTGGCTGGCTAACGATTTTGAAGAATCTTTTGATGTGCTAGATTTTTTTTTGGTTTGGGCACGTTGAAAATAGTATGAATAGCTTTTTGGAGATGAAAATAATTCAATGAGGTTCTCACTCAAAACTGCATTGATTTATTCGTCGTAGAAAAAAGTCATAACAATATTTTCATTTATTTACACAGAGTCCTTCTCTTTGGCATAACATTAAAAAGGATAAAATAAAAAGTGACGAGGAAAAAATGTACGTTGATCCAAAGCCAGCAGCGTCAAACGAAACTTGAAAATGGAGTTTTTCCCCTGTTTTATATTTTTTAAGGCACGAGGAATCGAAGAGAAAAATAAATGTGATAAATACTTAGATTATTTTTTCGTAGTGGCAGTTGTCGTCGTGTTAACGAGACGTTTACGAAGTGGTCGTCTCGGTGGATCGATGGTTTCAGTCTCTTTAGGTGTCGCTTTGCGACCTCGTCGTCGTTTCAATGGACTATCGACTCTAAAAGGCCGAGACAAATTTTCTTCTTCTTCATTAAGTTTTTCTGATTCTTCCTGAGAAATCGTCGTCGTCGTCGTTGTCGTCGTTTTTGGTTTAACAATCGTTTTATTTTCGTTCAGTCTTGGATTCTCGACGTTATCGACGTTCGGAAAACGAAAACACTTTCTTTTTCTCAGAGGTCGATTTACCAGCTTTTCGCACCGGGACTCGGTCAACGACTCGTTCTCTTTACCAGTTGTCGATTTTTCCTCTTTTTTAATGTCACCGTTCTCCGTCAAAGCATCCTTCAATATTGCTACTTTTGTTTTGTTGTTTCTTTCGCTCTCTGAAACAAAAAATGGAATTTATTCATTTGAATTATTGTTTATTCAAAAATTGATTCAGTATTTTGCGGAAAAATGTTCCCAAGTCGTGTCAATTGCCCTGAAACGCCTCCCTCTGGAGAAATTTAGATTTTTTCTATTTAAACTTGAGAAGTCGAAATTCTTTTGGACTCTGCCTACCTTTAACGTTCGGTGATAAAATACTATCATTACTGGACGAGTCGAAAGTGAAATCCTGAGCAATGGACATGGCCAGTTGATGTCCAACCAAATGGTCTTGTTGAGAATCGTTAGAGTGATTCAAATCGTTTGTTCCTGTGTTGTTGATGTGTGATGAAAATTTAGCGCGTTTAGTAGTTCGAGAAACGGTGGTATTTGGACTGGGCGGAACGTAATCGTCGTCGCTCGTTTCGGCGTCCGTAGTAGCGGAATAAACGTCCACCAGTCTTGAAATTTCTTCACTCGATTTCTCTTTCTTATCGCTGTTGGAATTTTCTGCTGATTCGTCCTCCTTCTCTTGACGATTTTGAGAGCTCGATTGCTTCGCAACTGTCCCTGCTTTTTCGGGACTATTTTCTGGCACCGACATTTCGAATGAGAGAAAATTGACCGGATCATCGCTCGTGTAATGCTGCAATGGACACGATGATTCTGAGTCTGAATCGTGAAACGTCGCCTCGTAAGCATGGATCGAATAATACAATGGATCGTCTTCGATCTCTGCCGAGGTTTCCAAACTCTCGTTGCTTTCGAAAGGCCCAAGGTCTGGACCAGCCTCTTGACCTTTGGCTGCTGGATCTGGAATCAACGACCTCCGGACTGGTCGCTTTTTTTTCTCACGATCTTTTATCGATGCAATCAGTTCGCTGTAATTTTGACGATTCGTTTCCACTGAAAATCGATTCGTTTAGAAATGATACACGAAATTCAGGCGAACGTCGATTTTTCGTTTAAGAATCCAACTCACAATATTTTTTCTGTGCCTCTTCGATCGCATTTTGTTCGCAATTCCTTGTGATCTTCAGTCTCTGTAGAAGGAACTTGATTGAAAAAATAATTATATGATTTTACAAGATCTTTAATTCGTGGATATTGTCGGATTCTTACGTTTGGAGCTTGGGCAATTTTCAACATCTTCTTCTCCAGGTTTTCCTCGTTCTCGCACTGCTTCAACAATTCTTCGATCGCTCTGGGTTCCTTCTTGTCACATTCTGCGTTGTACAGCGTCGAATACCGATGAAAACGCGTCTCCAGTGTTTTCCTATCGCCCTGCGATGGCAAACCCAAATCCTTCATTTTCTTTCGCAACTCTGCGTCTTTCATCAAACTGAATACCAGTTTTGGCAATGGTTTACGTTTCGGCTCGATTCTAGAAGAGAAAAATACAAAGGTATCAATGAATGTGAATACTTTTTCCCAAAGCGTTTTCGTGGACAAAAGGTGTCCCGATCGAGGGTCTCTGGGACCCACATTGAGATATTTTTAGTAGGGTTAATAGAAAATTCTCTTAAAAATGTGGAAAACAATTTTCTCGTACCTTGTTACTTGATGTGTGGCGGTTTCCCGTTTCAGACAATCGTCCAAGTGTCTGTTGATGTGTGATTCCGAGACCTCGACAGCACAAACAGGACAAGGAACAGATTTTCCACTGGAAACAACAGGAGGCACTTTTTTCTTGCTTTTCGGTGTGAAAATTGTTGCAATTTTGGCCACACCGCTGGTGCTTGGACTCGAAACTATTTTTTGATGCTCTGTAATGAAAGACTGGCCTTTTTCGACTCTGGGCGAATTTTCGACAACTCGCATTTGGTCAATCTCAACTTTAGGCGAAAGTTTTTTAAGACTCTGATTTGTTCTTGCTGGCCTCACAGGTGTTGATTTTGTTGAATCTTCCTCGTTGACATCTTCTCTCGCCGCTACTACTTTTGCTCCGACAACGCAAGAGGCAAGCTTCTCTCGAATTTGACTAAAGTAAGTAACAATCTCGTCTAATATTCTGTTTGTGTGCAAATCCTTTTCAAACGTTTTCTCAAAACAAGCAGGACACTGCGTTTTGTAATGTAAATACTTCCTGATGCACAATGAACAATCTGCGATTAAACAAAATTCAAGAAAAAATTATGCACCGGGAATAAACCTCAAGAAAAAAAGACAAAAAATATAACAAAATTGATAAATGGAATCTTACAGTTGTGAGAGCAAGGGGTCATGACGGATGTGTCCATATACTCGTAACAAATTCCACAAAGTAGTAACTCTTCGATTCTCTGTTAACAAATCACAAAGAATATTATCAACATTGGCAGACACGATTTGCAATACTCCTTGAAAATTATTCTCAACATAAAAACTTTTTCTGAACCTTTCACAACAGCCTCCGAGGGTTGACAATCAATCAAAACGCGAGATTTTGCAAAATGTATAATTGAAAATTGAAAGTAAAATGACTGTCAATAGAAAACGACAAAGAAATTCCAGATATCGCAAAATATCGCAAAGCGTTTTGAACTTGGTAAAAAAAAAAAACTACTAAGGCTACACAACGAAAAAAAAATTTTGAGAAGCCTCTCCGCAATCCGAAAGCTTATCTGGCGGATCAGATGGTTTGGAAAAAAATAAAATGGCCCGATGTCAATGCGCAGCGGGTCATAAATAAAAATTGTTTTTCCCCATGAATCGAGGCTTCTGATCGCGTATACAATAAATTATCAAGTCTTGAATCTTTAGAAAGTTTCACCCTTTTTTCGGCTTCTATCATTGAGAAATAATAACAGCCCAGATTCAACAGAAAAAATATCTCTAATCTGGTCCATGTTGATTTATCACATTGAGTACGAAAATGTTGAGCAAGGAACCGTTCGTTGAAACTAAAAAAGCGTAGAAATACCTGAAGTTCGGAATATTCCTGAGGCCATGTTATTTCTGCCAATTTCCCCATCACTTTTAACACGAAAGTAAACGCTATCGAAGCGATAAAGAGTTAGGTTAGAATACAAGGTTGGTAAATATTCTTGGGTTCCCGCGTCAGTTTGTACAGTTGAAAGATTGACAATGTTAAGATTCATGGGAGTATGGGACACATGTGGTATAAAACGTGTACACGAAAGCAATGACAATAACGAGAACAAAATGATGATAATAACAATATTCGACATCAACAAAGAAGCAAACACTGGCGAAACTTTAAAAAAACACTAAACCATGTCACCGCACGATTCTTTGTTTCTTCATTACTATCTGACTTCTTGCGATATATCTCGAAAAGGTGTCGTAACTGGACGTCGATAAAAAAGACATCATTTTTACCGATTGCTGGCTGACTAAAGTAAGCGAGGAACAAATTTTCTACCACACGAATGTCTAAGACTTTCAAGACCTCCCATCAGATCGCGACACTTGTAACATTTCAGCCAAGAAATAAGAAATTGCCCGCTACTAAATTCCTAACAATCAGTTACTGGCAAATATTGTATTCAGGAATGCGCGTACACTTTGAATCGAAAAATTCAGCAAATATACGACGAAAAATATGTAAATAAATTTCTAAATGTGGATAAAACATTATTATTATGCGACATTATTCATCCGCGGGAGAATTGAAAGGATATAGCTCAAACTCTATGGGGATTATTGTGGAACTGAAAGTTTTATGAACGAAAATTGAATGAGAAACACATAATTTAGTTTTGTTTCCGTAGAAGTCTTTGGCAGACTTTTGTACTATCCGGTTGCGAAATGAATTGCCATGGGCTCGCAGATGAAGACTGGAGGATTGGACTAGCTCTGAAAAAGTGTGGAACATCGAGTAACATCTAGAAGCAAGAAGCAATAGTAGTGTAATAGGGAGAAGCAGGAGAAATGATGAGGGGAGGAGGGTTACAGGAAGCCGAAGGTACAGGAGAGCGGAGGAGTCATGGCTCCCGAGATAAATAACCGGGCAGTAATTGCGTGCGGAGCGATACCATATTTCATACGCGCTATAAGCCATAACTTAGGAGGCAATTACTGTGAGTACGTCATTTATCATAGTGCACCGGCGGAAGCCGTGACGGCCGGTGGCAAGGGCGGGCGCACACGGTGGTTGGCGGACTTCTTCCCCCTACTCGAGAGAAATGGAATGGGCGATAGAAACGAGGATCACGGGGGTATATACATCGAGCGAATGTCATTGCCACAAGAAAACGAATCAACACCTTAGATTTTCGTTTCAGAGCCTTTTCGCATCAACTCATTTTTCTTTTTCGTTGACGTTTCGATGAAGCAAAGTGTGACAATCTATTTTCATAAAAAGTTGACCCGTAGTACGTAATAAAGTGAATATAATATAAACGGCCCGAAGGTTTAGCACTAAAAGGTGATCATTTCGAAAAATAGAACAAGTCGTTGTGAATTCGCATTAGCCGACGTTGGACAATGCAACGAAATAGAGGAATCCGAATTGAGGGCGGACGAATGTGAAGCAGGGGGGAGGTAGTTGAGTGTGGGATTTAATAACATCAGGAGCAGGTGTCTGTATATCGTGGTAATGACTGTTCTGGCAATAATGGGGAATGGTAGTAGGTACATAGGCACGTAATATGTATGATCATAACAGGGTTCTATAATACTGGTGAAAATGGACAATGGAGTGGAGTGTGTGTTGGGAGAGCAAATCGTAGGAAGGCTGGAAACTGTTGGGCCGGGGTCGGGTTGTGTGGTGTTTCTATAGTGGCAAGGTAGAAGGAGCAGGGAGTATGGGAAATAAGCGCGAGTGCGGAGGAGGGTATGGAAGTGCAGGAAGATCGAGGAGCACAGGAGAGAATAGGGTTCACTTGGGACAAACGTGGGTAACGTAGGTCGGTTGGTGGTACCACTAATGTCGGCCACAAGCTCTAAGCACTATGAATCTGTGCGGCCCGCAGGTATCACAAAACCCTCTCTCGGCATTCTCTCCGTCTGTTGTTCACCCTCATCCACTGGACCGATAGGAGAAACATACATACAGTGTGTTGCAGTAATGTAACAGCAGTATAACTGTGGCTCGGCTACAGCCCGTAAGACACGTAGCAGCACAAGGGTAATAGCGACGATGCTGAGGCTGGTAGTTGGGCTTGTAGGTTGTTGTAGCTGGTGTGATGGTGTATAAGCGGCCAAGCGGCTTCGCACACCGGATTAATTACAAAGCTCCGCAAAAGCCGCCAGCAAGGAGACCACAGCAACCTCGTCGGGCACGACAATACAGTGTCCGCAGCTAATATTACTACACACCAGACTGGGCTTGTTACACGCTAGGGCCAGTAGCACGTAATGCGCATTGAATTATGTCCTTGGGCCAAATGCCTCTTTCTCCCTTGTGTTTCTCGCAGTATGCATTCAAACCCTGTGCAGCTCCGTCGACAACGCAACTGCATTTATACTATTGTTGGTACGTGCTGGCTCGCTACCGGTAAATCCGGGTAAATCCGAGTCATACCGAGTTGCCACATTCGGATGCAATGAGTAGTCTCGTATGTTGGACCGAATTAAGCCAAAGAGTAAGATTTCTCGTGACTGATAATTAGCATAAGGTAAAGAAGAGTTGAGGCGACGAATGCTATCGGGATGGGGATGATAAATCGTACGACAAATGCACGGATCGCGTACACCGATGTGGAAGTCTCTTGGTAGCTCCACTGCTGCAGGCTAGTAATCGCGGTTCCCTGGCATAAAGGCAGAACAAGCAAATTCATTTAACCGCCGCGAAAGCCGGGCGAACGAAGGAGTGACGTACTAATTGAGGAGGGCTGTCGTGCCGTATGCCAGCAATGAAGACGCGCTGTCTCGAGGCCGGTACAACGATTCCTCTTAATCTTCCTCATCGCTCTCGGTTGTTCCGTCTCCCAGTAGGAAATGCATGCTACAATGTAAAAGAGGGAGAAGGAACGAGGAGAGTCTCAGAAGTCGAGCAGACTTTGCACCGTAGGCGGCAGGCAACCGCAGGCAGGCAAGAAGAGCTCCGGGGATACATACGTGAACACGTCTTTGTGGAGCAGAGAGAGGAAACCTGGTGTTCCGTGTGCTCAGCCTCTCAGCTGTCGTATCTCATGGACATCATCGTAACGAAGTGAGCCTAATGCTCCTCAGCGCCGCAGGGGTGTATTTTTAAACCACTCTTGCGAGCATATAGTTTCATATTCTATTTTATAAGAGACATCACCAAGAGCACTCGAGACCTCCGCCGCAGCGCACTCTTGTTCTTGTTCTTCTTCTTCTTCGTCTTTTCCTTCTTTGTCCTTTTTCCACCTCGTCGTTGTTATTGCACGTCCCCGGACGCATATCCTCTTACCCGCAACTCGCTCAGGCGTCGATACTCTTTTCTTATACTTCGACGGGACAACGGGATCGGTATATTGGGCCTCCTCTTTCTCCTCGGCTCCTTTCTATTCCCATTTCTTTTCTCTTTTTTTTTTTTTACCCGAGCCTTGTGTCGTTGGTGGTTGGCTTGTGCCATTTACAGCGTCTCGTGCTCCTCGCACTTCCATGTGTCTCCACGATCCTGAGAGTGATACTTTTACATCCTGAACGGGTAGTCTCCTATCCCATCTGATGCTTCTTTGGCTCCTGCTTAGGCGCATTGTGCGGAAGTAATGCGAGCCACTAAAGTGCTTCTGGTCCACAAGGCTCACTCACTGCAGCTTATCAATTTTTCCTCGTGTCAGATATAACCTCGAGAGAAGGGCGATAGGGGCTTCGCTTGGCAGCTACATGAGCTTTCTCGAGCATCACCGCACTATCGGCTACATGGGATATTCAGGATATCCCAAACTACTTCTCTCTCACTGCTGTTGTACAGAGAGTCGTTGACGTTTCATCCAAAGAATTGTGACATTCGCAATGTTTTTTTTCAAATAACTCTAATCTGAATGAAATTTGAACGATTTTTATAATCGTCTTTTCTAATAATTTTGAAAAACAGAAAAAAGAATAGTATCAGGCTCGAAGTTAATTATAAAAGGTTTTGATCGACGGGAGGCTTGTGTCGCGGTTCGCGGAAAAAACAATCAACTGACAAGTCAACGCGGATGGTGGGAATTTCCCACGGGGTTGTGGCACACGGAGTTTCAGGTTTTCACCTAGAAACGCGCAGGCTATATGCTAACTTGGTTGATGCGGGAGGTTTGGTGGTGATGGCATCAGCGGTTCTTCCAGACTCTATCGCTCGGAGAGTTTGTGATGAAAAATTAAAGGATCTTGATCAAAGGATCTCGTTTTCTTCGTCGACGGCTGTCATTCTCAGGTATGGCGTCATTACGAGGAGAGAGAAGGAGAAGTCGGTAGTATGAGACTTCTTCGAGAGGAGGTATAACACAAGCATACGTGCTTGAGTGTGCGGGATCATATCGACTCTCACCGAACAGAGATTTAGCCTCGTGTCTGTGTTCCACAACTCCCGGCTCCTTCGATCATCGTGGAAAACGGCTTCCCTCTCGCTCAACACTTCCAACGAGTGCTTTTCCACTGCGACGTGACAGCTTAGTTAGCCATAACTTCAATTTCCTTTGCACGCCGATGAAAGAGAGAGGACGGAGAGAAAGAGAATACCAGGAACGGCAGTCTCCAACTTTTGGATAGAGATCTTCTCGCTCCCTGTGAAGATGAGAAACTTCTGCGAACATCAAGGCTACAGCGATGATAGAAAAATCAATTGAAACGCCAGAAAGACGACAACTGAATTAATCCAGTTGTCATTCAGTCGGAGAGAACATTATTCACTGCCCGCAATGAAATGGCCTCGAATGTCTTATCGGCTAACTCGATCAGCATTTAATTGATTAACTCGAGCAACTCTGTTTCCCCAATAAATTATGAGCACATTGGAACAGCTTCAATTTTTTTGCGCTATTTTTATATTCCCGCAATCGCGTACTATCAACTGATCAAAGCGAAACAAGATTGAGCTACCCGCAGTGCTCTTTAGCAATAAATTGGACTTACAACATAATTTTGATACACTCGAGCCACGTTTTTCAAATCAATTTCTGCGCTCTCGCATTTTTCTTTTCTCTTTCATATTTTCTGTATTCAAGAGCCGGCTGTCGGCGTAATCTCTTCTGGCTGTCATTGGGAAAAAGCGGGACGTCACTCTTGCCACTCGTCGTTCAATCGCGGTGTCTCGGTGTGCGCGGATTTGCTGGGGCTGCACAGAGCCCTCTTGGCATTTGCACAAGCGCCCTTTTGATAAATGTGTGCACATATACTTGTTGGTTGAGCGACGGAATTGAAAATTCTCGACGCTGATATAAGAGGGCGTGCGAGGTAAACGAGGCAGCGATGTTGGCAAGAATAGAATCCAAACCCTTGTGTTTTCAAGCACCTCAGGCGCCATTTTGCAAAGCTTACAGGAAGAAGCGAAGCTTGCCAATTCCCTTGAAGGGACTCGGCGTGAAAGAGGATGTTATGCTTTTTCCGTTTAAACTAACAACACACATATTTATGGAGGCATGTGTATGTGTTACATGGGACTGAAAAAAAAATCGAAGGGACGTTTGCACGCCCGGTAAAAGGCAAAAGGATAAAAAGGATCAGTGAAATTGTTTGTATCGCTAAATATTGGTTCACGCGAACGTCTCTCAAAGATTGTGTCTTGTTACAAAGGCACAAATCCAGGAAAAACTGTGCCTGGATCTTATTCCAGGCTCACATAAGGGGCCACTTCGAAGGGGTCGTAACACCGTCCATGGCAGTTCAACTGTAGGAGGAAGTATTAACCCAAAGCTTCGGGCACTTTTCATGGTTGTTCTTTGACAGGCTAAATCGTCTTTGGCGAGCGGGTAAATTGGCTTCAAAATCTCTAAAGCTTCGAAACATCAATAGTACTTTAAGCAGCGATCTCCTGCTCTTTCCTTGTACTTTAATTTGAACAACAGCTTTTTTATCACGATTCTATGGAGCGCGATGGTTAAGATGGGAGAAGAAGGAAAACAATATGAAAATACGAAGCGAATGGAGCTCGTTATGCATAGTACGTAATTGTAGCAATAAAAAAAGCAACACATATTATTTTTGGAGGGATTCTGGTGCGAAAGTTTAGTGAAAATACGAGAGGCATAATTCGAAATATGTCAGGACATAACGTGAATGAAAGTTCGAAGCTTCTAACTCGTCACTTTTCATTGAAATGGCGTTACGTCTACGGCTATCGGAACGGAGGATCGACCCGCATATTCGACAAGGAAATACGTGTATCTCTGTAGAATGATGTACACATGAAATGTTTAAAGGTATAGAGGACCATCAGGAGAGAGAGAGAGAGAGAGAGAGAGAGAGAGAGAGAGAGAGAGAGAGGAGATGGCAAAGGGAGAAATGAAGAGGTAGCATGTCACATACGTTTGCGTTTTCCTTGTCAGAGGATGGGAACAACCCCTACAGAGCAGCCAGTTTCTCTCCCCAGAGAATCAATATGCAGTTATGTCTGATACGGGATATTATCGTGTCGTTGGGCCGTTCCCGATGTTCCGGTCGCTTCGAACGCGATGCTTCGAGTTAGTCCAGATAGAGAGAGAGAGAGAGAGAGTGCAAGAGCGAGAGAAGGAGTACGATGCGAAATAGAAAGAGATACCGAATGAGAGAGAATGCGATGAGTTGTGCTGATGGCACTGCCATCATAAATGGACGAAAGTCCATAAAGGATAGCGATAAATAGTCTAACCATCCTTTATGCATATACACATAGAAATGCGTCTCTATATAAAATGGAGGATGAGTGAAACGGATGCGAGAAACGATCCGCGCCTGTATGAAGCCACGAAACCATCCTGCGGTCCCCCGTCATCTCGCGACCCACATAAACACATTTATATTATCTCTCGAGTATCACTATATGTACCGTTGTCCCCTTTTACCGATATAATGCTCTTCAAAACGATCCGAAGCATCAAAATCGGCATATCGTCGTTTCAACGTATCACCATAATTTTCCAGTTTCGCCCTATCTTGCGTACTTTCACCCTTTCTCCTTCTATTATACAAAAGGGATCGAAGCATTTTTTCCCTCGTAAAATACGTCAGTCAAGGGTGGGGGATGAAAAAGCAATTATAATATTTTACAATGAGGGGCTACGTAGTTGAGTGCACTGTAGGGAGAACGTAATATCGTTGTGATATACGCTCTTATATATATTTACTCACATATATGCGAGTATATAGATGTATATCGAATGTTTTGAGTGGCCTCGGGCGTGGATGTTAAATTATGAATATGGGAAATGTCGACGGTGCCCAGAGCGACGTCTCCTCTCTCTTTTTTTTCAATCTATACACATATACGTTTTGCAAAAATGCTATGCTGGATATTAAAATGTATGCACGTGCCAAGGGCACGAGTGAGACTCTTTTCAACCCCTTCGCTCTCTCTCTCTCTCTCTCTCTCTCTCTCTCTCTCTCTCTCTCTCTCTCTCTCTCTCTCTCTCTCTCTCCTCTCTCTCTCTCTCTCTCTCTGTTTTTGTCTGTGTCCGCCCCACCATTGCCCATTTGTGTATAATTAAAATGCAAATTAAAAAGCATTTCCAGACGAATCCAATTATTTATGCGCAGAGCGTTTTATTTCATTGTTGGCCACGTTGGAACACTTGCTGGGTTTTGTGTATTTTTCTTTCTTTTTCGGCCTTTTCGTTTTTACGTCGTGCTGATGCAATATGACTGCACCTTGTGGGCGAGAGTTTGTACCCCGTGGTTACGTACAGAATTACCGCACGAGACGTCCCGGTTCGCAAAGAGGTGCCATTCTCAAAAACCATTCCTTTTATCTCTTCATCCTTTTCACGCGAGGCTAATGTCACTACGTTATCCTCCTCCACGATTCTCGGCCATGTCATTGCGGAAGCTTCTTTTCATTGTTTTTTTATGCACGTTTCATTTTTACCTGCAACATATATGGAAAAATATATTATTTATAGCCTCGTATATATGTATATTTTTTCAGGAACGTTATTCTCGTCACTGGTTGCAATTTCAGCCCGTTTTGCATGAACCCGAATGAAAAATCCACCAGAAAGAGAACTGACGTCTCGTTAAGATATTTCCACTGCTCTTTTCGTTTTTTATTCTTTCTATTTTAATACCACACGCACTCGCTCATCAGCGTGACGTTATTCATGATATTCCATAAAGACTCACATCGATAAGTAGTTAATTGATGAATTTTCCTGGTTGTCTATTCGAATTTGTGCTTTTTCATGTTTCAATCAATTTTATAGATTTCGGAAAATCTGTACTCACTATTTTTCTCAGTATCATCATTTCGACTCCCGTGGGTATGAGCGATATCACTGTTTGGCAATATTATTCGACTTTTCGTGGTCTGTTTCAACGTTCTACCATATGTCCACGCAGTTATGTTTGACACAATATGTAGGACTGTCTGATAAACCCCTCGAGGGATATTTCGCAACGAAATAAAAATTGATCCAAAGCCACAACAAACGTATACAAAAAAGATCGAGGCAAAATGGAGCATCGAGGAAAAATGTAAAAGTTGAATAATTTCAAGACTGTTTCATTGATTCGGTTAATTTTTTTTCAACTTTCGGTGCTAATTTTGTTTGTGCGATGAAAACATAAATGATCACTCCGATCGAAAATGAAGCCTCACGTTGCTGCTCTGCCCGAATTTGCCCCAAGCCCTTTTTTACATATGCATACACCTGTGACATATCACAAACGGATGCGGCGCTTTTTCTCTCTCGCACTCGATCCGTTTCGAGTACATATATATCGAAAACAAAACGAGAGGCTCCAGGGCTTTGCGACAAAGCGATCGAGCTCCTCGTTTACCGCAAACAAACAACAGAGTGAAATATATATCGAAACAACGAGAGGAGACGACATACGAGAACGAGGTGAAAATGTAATTAGTGCGTGATCACTTGCAGCTGTATCATCACAGGCGCTGGATTTTTCTTTCCCGACTATGGACGGGCAGGAAAAGAGAGACGGTTATACTTGAGGCTCATATCCTTGCTCACCCTTTCCGTTGCCAAAATGTATATATTCTACTCGTAAATTTGTGACGTAAAAAATATCCGATGAATATCTATTCTGGAAATAGTTAACGAAATAAACGAAACATTTTTGAAACGTCATTCGTGGCTATCATTGCTACGACGTGAAGATTTTTACAATCGATACGATTCCGATAATTTCTCAGAGTTGCTATTTGTACAGAAAAAAAATTTTGATCGATTTGTTATCCAATTCTCATTGATTGACTTCACGTCTCGATTCGCTTTAACAGCTAACATCATTATGGATTCTCCTGCGTGGAATCATAAGTGAAGGAACTTCATTAGAAGTGCCACGCGTATATACACACATTTGTATAAATGGCTATCGCCATTACATACACCTCTATCCATGTGGAACGTTAACGCGAAACTTTATCGTGGAAATTCGGCTTTCTGAACGCGGATCGTGCATGTAACGCATACGTTAATTAATTCTGCCGAATTCGCTCGCTAAACGAAACTAGTGAGAGACATAATGTCGTCGACAAACACGCCATGTACAACCAACCGTATACACAGTTGTTGGAACTTGTCGTTGAAATTCAACATCAATTTTGATAGCTCGAGAAATTCCTCTATGGGACACGGTCGACCTGAAGATAGGGGAGGCAAAAATATTCCGCGAATTGCTGGATATTATTCGAAAAAAAATAATCGATCAGTTGTTCCAAGAAGAATGGGAAAACATTTCATTGGCTGATAATTTTTTATCCAATTATTTTTCATTCGTGTAAAAACACCAAAGCCGACTCTATGCGGCGCTTTTCTGAAATGTGGGAAAAAAAATAAAAAATATAACGCGTCCCTCGATTCTCACGGTAACAGAGCAGCGGCTCGCAAATAATTTGATTATCATCCCTTTGAGACTCTAATGAACACACGTTTGGAAAAATTCACAGAAAACTGAAGTGAACATCCGCTCACGGTAACAAACAGAGCAGGACTGAAAATTGAGAACTTCACTATGTTTCCACAACTGAATTTATTTCCGTAACTGAATTTTGGGAAATTGTTTTAATGCAAAATTTTGATGGGACCCTTCGAGATAGAATTGTTGTTGATTGAATTTGTAAAATTGGTGACGCAATGTTGTGCTCTGAAGAAACATGTTTTTTTAAATTTATTTTAATTTCGAGGTATGAGGATGAAGATAATTGGTCGCCGAAACAATTATTACCACGGCTCATGTATATATATATATATACGTATCCCGTTCAGGGGGTACATGATAAAATTATATTTAATGTCGTGGGTCTAATAAATTTACGCTGACAGCATTGCGGGGTTGGATGAACAATTGCGGCATGTCAGGGGCCGGGAAAGAGACAGAAAGAGTGAGAAGAGCGAGAGAACAAGAGTAAAATGTGTGGCGCTGATGGATAGTTAATGAGGCGCGATGAGGGCCACCCTCAGTTCCTCCGGTTCACCCCCGTAAACTTTCTCTTTCTCTCTCTCTCTCTCTCTCTCTCTCGCCTCTCTCGGCTATATCTCACCGCAGGACTCCATTAGTGGCCGCCTAATTGGCCTCGCGGATAATTAAGTGGCCCACCATCTAGCTTGCATATATGCGTCGGCTTCATTTTATGCACACACTGTGCAAACATGTCTACAGAATTGTGTGAGTAGCGAGAACAACGCGCACGCGTGATTCATTTTCATTTCATAGTTGCGTGCACTCGCATTCGCGAGTAACGAACCTGAAAGTGAATGGACCAGAAAAACGAGCTGGGACACTGTCCGAGAAGATTTTGAACTGCAGCCATTTACGTATATGGATTTAAAAAAAAAAATGCAAAAAATAAAAGCTAAAAAATATCGAATGACGTGAAAAAATTAGCGGGAATTTTAATTCATTTTTAATCGACCTGAGTGCGATCGTTTTATATTTTTCCCTTTCGGAAAACCTCAACGAAACAAGAAATGGTAATAATTTTTGTATTCGTTCGAGCGGGTTTGGTCAGTCACTGGCCAAAATTAATGGAGTTGGTGATAAAATTGGTAATTGCGCGAATGCAGGTGTATTGAGAGATACGATGATGATTGAACGTGGCCACTCTCTCGCGTGATTCTCATGAATCTTCCAGCGAAAGCAACCCATCTGTTAATTATCGTCATTACGAGTTTTTTAATTAAATCGCTGCATCGAGTTATTCACGATTTCACCGGATGTCGTTCAACGTGAACCATTTAATAACTTTGGTGACTTATTCATCGAGAAAATTTGTTCAGATTCGGAAAAGCCACGAGATTTTATTACGGAGTTCTTTCCATAAATTTATTGTTCGAACAAATATCCTACAACAATATGATCTGCTTAACAAATGTGAATTTATTCTGCTTCATCGTATAAATTGAATAATTATAGAAGCTCCAACGTTTCCATAATACTATTATTATTGCAATTATTATTTCGTGTTAATATGCAAAGCATATCATAAAAATGAAACAGTCTAGATCGAGAAGACAAAGTAGGGGGATACTTTTATCTCGTTTAAAAAGGTAAATAATTTCCATAATTTTCGCGGTAGCAGCAAATTTTTTTTCTTCTCCTGAACGATAAAGCTCCAGGAGAACACGAGAGAATGAGAGTTTGGCAGACTCTCCAGGAAGACTGTGTGCCGTTAACTCGAGGTTGCTAAAATGCTCGCTCTTATCGTTGCATATAAAAATTTACAGAGAGAGCATAACAAAGTTTTGTGGATAAAAAGAAAGGGCGAGGGAGCAGAGGAAAATACTGCTTTTAAAGCGATTCTATCGGTGATGACCTCTGAGCTCCAAAAGTTCAAAGATCAGCTGATTATTCAGTGATAATTTTTTTTTTCCTCGGATATGCAGATTAATTTTTTCACTGCACAAAATATTTCAGATTCAATTAATTGATAAGTAATTTTATGTTATAATTACAAATATTCCTCTCTCAATAAATATACGATGCTTTCACTTCTCGCATTTTTATGAAATGTTTTTATGCTTTATTTTTGATGGCCCATGTCTTGAAAGACGAGAGGACCGTTGCCTCAAACCCTTTCGAAACATTCCCATCCGAGGAATCTCTAGATGTTCGAATCGAGGCTCATCAATAATAAATGTACCGAAAATCCTGCTGCCCCTCCACCTGGCTCTTCGCCGTGCTCACTCCCGCGAGCAGGGCGTTATTAAGGTCGGAATGATTAACGAGCTGCTTCTTCGACCATCAGATAGGACGACACTTAGCATTTCAGAATCAGTTAGTGACGCGAGAGTACTCGAGATCAGATCGGCTTAAGACAACCTTCAAGCAAGGTTTACAAAATGACGTGGAGCTTAATTTTTTCCCGATGAAGTATTGAGTCGTAAAAAATTCATTTTTTTTGGTTGGATTCGCAACAATTCCTGAACCTTGAAAAATTCTGAAGCAAATTGCTTCTGTTCGATTTCTCATCTTCCCACTGCTAATCGTTGAAAAATAATTCCTTGCATTCATGATTTTTCGCTCTATTTGAATGAATCTATAAGATGAATTAATGCAAGCTGATTAATTTATGGATTTGATTTGAAAAAAAATGTAGGCATTTAGTTGAATTGTTTTTTGTGATTCTTCATACCTCCGCTTGTAATTATCGATGTCTTGGTCGTCTACTAGCAGCACGAGGCAGACCTTCTGGAGCGTTCGACACGAAGCGAGAGGAATACGAATTAATTAATCAAACCGGTGGAGCATTATTTATCTGTTACATATACATAACGATGAAGGAAGCTCGAGGGATAACCAATGAGACTTTATACCAAGAGCCCTGAAGCAACTGAACGGCACATCCAATCTAACGCAATCTCATTATTCACCAGTCTCTCTCGTTCTCCCTCTCACTCTTGATTTCTCTCGCTCCCTCCTCGCCCCTCTCTCACTCTCTTACTCGCATTTCGCCTTATCTACCTGCCACCTCGCTATTAATAACGTACTTGACAAATGAAAGTCCATATTCCCGCTTCTCTAGTCATGTACATACCATTATTTATGGATACCAGTTCGCATACGATTGTTGATAATCAGAAGATTTTATTGCTCAATCGAAATAAGATCTGGAGACGAGGCAACGTCTTGACTTGAGGTACAAGAAGAAAAGTGTGTTAAACGACCAAGGCGAAAGCTTTGGTCGTTTGAAATTTGAAAATGTGTCAAATTATTGAAAATTTATTATTCTCGTGAAAGGAAAAGGAGTTGATTGAGAAAAAGATTGTACTCGAAGATTTATTCTTTTTTTAAGACGGAATAATTCTCGTTTTTTTTTTTCGACGGGACATATCGATCGAGATTAACATTTGTAGGGGATGTATGAGGAACGTGTGATTGAGAGTTTGCGATGGGGTATCAATTTATTTTGATTGGAGATGCCAGTCAGCAAGAGCGATGGTGGAATTCGTTCAAGTCGTATTTTTCACCAACGTAATTTTCTGCGTTTTTTTATTCTTAAACATACCGTTTCTATTCCGTGGTGTTGCAGTGGTTGGCAAGGTCGAGAAGAAATGCAGGCTCGCGGAGTTGGATGCCGATCACTGGGATCTAATACTCCCAGTGTCCGATTTGGCCAATCATCCCATTTCTTTATCCACACGGACGTATATACAGTCTTTCCAAATACTACGCTCTGAAAAAAGACACGCGGAAAGATGGCTCCGGTGTATGGAAGAGAGGGTTGGGGCCATCTCGTTTGTTCCAGTATAGAGTAACCCCGCGATTTCCTCGTAGGAAAGAGGGTCGTGCGGGTAAAGGCAAAGGTAAAAGAGACTCTCGGAGCTCGGGATATTGCTGACCGTTTGTCTCTCGGCGTGTACACACCAGAGTCTCGACAAGTCGAGTCGAATGGTCGCGCAATATCAGCCAGCACACTCTTCTTTTTCATCCTGCTCTTCTTGGCTTTCTCTCTTACACTCTCCCTCTGAACCCCATCCTCGTACATTCACTTTTTCAAACCGTACCCTCCTCGTTCCAACGCGCACAAGCTTTGTGCTACTGTAACATTCTCACGTAGATGCGGAACGAAATAAACGAATACGAACACTTCTTTTCCTGTATTTATAGACAGTGTCCTGAAATTCGAGTTTGAAATGAAATCGACGTAAAAATTGAAAAATTCTAAAGAGATACGTTGTCCAATATTTTTCCGTGCAATGCACTAGCGGATACTAATTGAGTAGCGGTGACGAACGAGGAGCCTACGAGGCCGAAAGACGTAAATAAAACAAAAATAAAAAAACTACTCATCCAATCATTTCGAAACTTTGACCAACTGATTGCGTTTTCATAATGAATTTCTGATCGAATGTAACTTAATCCTACGCCATTCTGTTCGTTATCAAAAACCGAAGAGAATGGTATACAATGATGGGTTATTTTTCAGGACATCCTTTACGTACGAAGCTCTATAGTTAACATCAGGATGCTGGGACGTAGCTCCTGATTGCATTGGGGGTTTCACGACGACCGGGTGGACATACTTCACGAGAGAGGTCCAATTTTATTTCTCGACCTCTCGACAAGAAAGAAGAGAAAAGAAAGAGATATTGGCGACGATCGAACCTCAACAGTTATATACGTGTATGCGGAATTGAGGGTGCCAGTGTGAACACTGTGGGTTAAGCACTTTCTGACTGTATATAGGAGGACGATATAGAGGGTGGTCGAATGATGGGTTGGGTCTCATCCGAGCTGTGGTCGACATGTGTTTTCTCGTAATATATATCATATATAAATGCGTATATAGAGCAGCAGCAGCAGCAGCAGCAGGACGTACATGCGGAAAAGGAAGAGTGAGATTGATGACAGAGATCACAATGGTTATTGGAAAGGGGGACAACTGCGAAATTGTCCGACGATTTTGGTTGTTTCGACGAATCGACCAAATGATGTAACGTGAAATTAATTCAATCGACTATCGATCTATTATTCCACGAGTAATAACGTTCAATAAATATTCATTCTATAATTAAGTGCAACCAATATTCCAATTGCTCAGTTGGTCACTATGGCAATACTAAAAATGATAATGAATAATAAATGAACAGTTAATTAGTAATCGTTGCTTGTTTACCCGATTTAGCAAATTAACAATCGATTATGCGAGAAACAAGTATTCAAGATGAAAACAAACTTTTTATTCTTTTTTTTTTATTTTACCTTCTCGATCGATCCTTATAAATCGAGTCGTCACGACGTCTTGATGCTAGTACGATTTATTGTTTGCATTCGCTCAAGACACGACACTCGCGATTGCATGTATACTGGACGAGCCGATTTCATCTGGATTTTCTTTCTTTATACTTTCGAAATCATCATACAACTCGTGTCGTATCGTTTATATATGCACGTCATACAATATTCAACTCGTAACTTGTAACTATTATCCTAACAGGGCGAGGATATTTTCAAAACGTCCGCGCGCATGTGAATTATCAACGTGAGACGTCGTAATTACTATCGCGATCATGGTACGCGCTCGGCTTGCATATTTCATTGGTCCAGCGTGTACATACATCAAAACGCGTATAAATATTTATAATCCTCGTGTCATATATAAGCGCCGATTATTCGCATTTACATGTCGTTCCCATTACAGGGCTATATATTGATGCTAATTCCTGTATACAGGCTGTTTCAAAATAAAATTCAAAATTCGAAAATCGAACTCCCTGGAATTTCGTAACGTCTTGTGTCAATTGACGTGAACGAATTGGAATTTTTCGACGTATCAAACCGTTTTCGCGAGAAAATATAGATCGAATTGAATATTGAGCTTTGCCTTGGGTCTGAAAGTCCCGGAAATAGTAAATTCGGGTCAAGACCGTTTGTCAAATAATTATGAGAGTAAAAATGGGAGGAAGAAGAGATAAAATGAGGCCAGGAAGATGAGCCCTTGGAAAACTCTTTGAGACATATAATACGTTTAAACTTTTTAATATCTTTTACAACCGGTAATAACGCTTTATTTAATATGCCGCGGGAAAGTCTCTTTGGCACGTTTTTCCCTGGCGGTTATACCAAAAGCGCGACGTTTCTCTCTGCTCCATACAGAGCTTCGCGCGTATAAAAAGTCAATAGCTTTTATCTCTTTTTTTTTCTTTCACTCACGCTATCTCTTTTCTTTCCCTTATTTTCCGCGTTCTTCCTCCGACCCAAAGTTAAAGTGAATTGTTTGCCGTGCTCACAGAGCCCATTAAGGGAGCTTTAGATTCAAGCTCGCGAGAGTCACAATATAGCTTCGAGTGAAAGAAAAGGCAAAAGAATGAAAGATCTTTCGCGCGTGTAGTACGACGGTGATCATTACAACGAAACGCTACCCAACTTGTTTCCAGGGGATCTTTAGAGTATACACTGTTGTAACGTCTACCACAAACCCCAATTGAAATATCTCTTCGTGTGCATTCGTGTTATATACTTCGCAGTGATCAACGTAGTCAAGGAGCCCTCGGGAAGATCGTTACTCTGTAGGGTGACCGCTTGGCCATGCAGTACGTCTTGGAGATATTCTATGAAGTTTTTTTTGTGTCAGCTTTTTTGAAAATTTGTGTGTGTGTTTTTTTTTCTCAAGTCGTGAATGTCGTTGCTATTTTTACAGATTTTTGTTCATTTGATCGCGTTGAATGCGTTTCATTTACCTCCCTTTTCCCCTTTCCTTTTCTTTACTCTTCTGCAATGTCTTGGCCATTTTCTTTCTCCACTCTGGCAAACTCGTATCACGATTTGCATATTTATGACTGGGATCTTTTCCGTCTGCCGCCTCTCCGCACGAGGTGGCTCTCGTTTCGTTCGTATACAATGAACACGCTCGTCGCGTTCGGTCTTTTTTTCGTTATTCGCCTACGGAGACCGATCGCCGTAAAATACTGCGACGACTGTGTCATCTGTGTAGCAGACGAGCCGGTTCTCCTTCTCGCCTATGTGTCTCTGCAGGATCTCTGTCTCCTACTACCCTCGAACAATGTTCATAGTCCGGTGAGAGAACTCGTAACGCCAAAACGTTTCTCTTTACATCTCATGCGGAATAATCGTCCAAGAGAGTCTCAATTGTCCGCAGGGAATCTGCCTCTAAATCATAGATCGCGATCTTCATCTCACCACGTAATCGCCTCATAGCCCTCCCGTTATCGAATTTCTTTTTCCTCGTTTATCATTTTTTTTCCTCGACTCGACTGCGATCAAATATTCAGAAAATTCCGACTGAATTTGAGTTTATCCGAAATTGCTGAATTTTTTTAGAGCCTAATCGGGCGATTAGAGAAAATGTTTCTCGTTGGCGGGATGAACGAAATTCATAAAATGTAAAAATAATCGGTACATCGTGAGGCTTCGAAATTAGTGTTTAAATTGAACAAAATGTTGGAGCAACGATTGCGGTAGACACGTCTCGTCGCCGTGTGTCACTTAGATGCTCTTCTGCTGGTAGTGTCGCGGGGTTCCACATCGTGCCTGGTGAACTCGTAGCCGAGCACACCAAATGAAATCATAATTCTTTCTTAGGGAGGTATAACAGCGTTATTTAGCCAGCACGCACGTAATTACGCGCTCCACACGTTTGCTCCCGTGCAGCACACCGGAATGAAAAACCCGAAGCAATTTACGAGCGTCTCTCTGCACGTGTATATGTATGTTTTCATATCCACGAATACATTGGTCGCCCTGCGACGAGTCCGGAGAACGCAGAAGCCGTGCGTTGCACTTTTGTTATTTATGCTGCTGAGGACTCTGCACAGTACGTCCTCATTAAGACAGAGAAATGCAGAAATCTTGTTCCTAATTAAATAATTATCACATCATTAAAATCGATTGAATCATGGCAGTGATAAAATTTCGGGCCTGGAACGAAGAATTGAGTAAAAGGCGTAGGCTGCCTTGAAAAATGGTGAATTGCTCACGATTTGTCAGGTTGGTATAATCCTTTGAAAGCTGAGCTGCCGTGCAGTGGGAAGAAAAATGCATAAGGGCTTGTATATATACGATTTATATGACTTTCAAGCATTTGTCACCAAATGATAAAACACCTTTTGGCATGAAGCTTTACATGTATATATTTAACGTATGAGAGAGAGAGAGAGAGAGAGAGAGAGGTAGAGAAAGTGCATCGCGCAATCTCCTCGACACGATTGTACTTTCCATGAAACGTGGCAGAGAGAACGTCGCTCTTCATGAGAACTCCATCGTCCTCTGGCACAATGAAACTGCATTATATACGCCAGCGCACTTGCCGTTGCTCAATTGTACAAGCTTGCTCGATATGTGTATATCGAGACATCAAGGGGATGCTGGGGCGGGATGGGACAATGGATTAAAGTGTGACAACACCCTGCGGCGCGGATGAAACGTTCTATCGCACGAAAACACAACTAATTAATCCTTATTAGTCGTGATTCAATTTCTGTCGGAATATCATCGAGGAGATCCTCAATTTTTCATTTCTTCCTATGACCAATTGCGTCTCGGTGTCTCACATTACCCCAACTCCTCTTATACATGTATTATCATGTTATGCCGCATTGCTGGTATAGCGAAACCGCAGAGAGGGTAGCGCAGGAAGTCGAGTACACAGCGCGGCAATGGCAGGAGGAAAGAGCAAAACGGTGAGTGCTCGCGTTGGCATGCCGCACTTTCGAAAGACCTCTGAAGTGCGAGAGTGTGAGCAAGACTCGCACCAACCTCGAGTACACATTATATAATAGTCAAGTATATAAACGTATGGATGGAGAGTGCGAGAGAGAGCGAGAGAGGGTTGAAAATAAGGACGAGTACATCGTTCGAGTGTGTTAAGCGACCGCACGATTGCTCCAAAGAGAGACCCTCCCCCAGTAAAGACTCGCTTGTCATCCACTTCCATTCAAACCGTGTTCAACAATTCAAACTTCGCATGTCCTACTGTACGACGTTTCGATAGAAATTCTACTCTATTCCTTCAATGAGGACGAATCGTCCGCGACCTTTTGGATAAATATTCGAGATATTCTTCAAGAAACGACCAGGTCACTTTCATTCATATTGCTCAATGTTTTATATTTTAAAAAAGAACTCTTCGTATTATGGACTTCAAATTTTCTCTTCACTCGATTCGATAATTCGATTCGACTCATTTACTTTTTGACTGAAAAAAAATGATCTAATTTTGCACAGTTCCTCGTAGTTTCGCTTTACGTGATTACGCACGAATCGCGAAAATTATAAAATCACATAATGCAAGTTTTTTCTGTCCGTCTCATGCTCTTTGCTTCGCTCCAGAATAAGCTTCGAGGTTTTTTTTTTCCCCAGGAACGATTTGAAAACAAGATTTTGACGTCATTCGTTTTCATTCATTTAATGCCAAGGATCGGGAGCTGTCGAAGCACAGTCAATTGCGCGTCGTCTGTTGAATGTTTCCTGATGTGTCCATAACACAATATAACTAACGTGTCCCTCGCATATCCTTTTCCGACTAGTCTCCGTATTCCATCCTCTCCGAAGCTTCGATTTAGCTCGAACAATATTGTCCCAATAGTTCGCCCCATTTAAAACGAAGCTCCCTCGATATTCAACGAGGACAACGACTACGATGGCAACAACGAGACGATCGTTTCACCATATACCAGGTCTTAACGGCTCAGCCGGGATTTACCTTTACGAGCCTCCACTATCCCGCGGGAACAATTTCCAAACGAAGAGGCTGCCCTGAACAAAACTCTTACAAAGGACGCGATCGAATTGCCTCCAAAGATCAGCATCTCGATCGACGTCTCCCTATACACAATGCTATAACGCTTTGTCCTCACACACAAAAACTTGCGCTTAAACAAAAATTTCATTCGCATTTTGTATTACCACACAAGTTCACCATTTCTGTATCACCGCGTTTTCGTATTGGTAATGACTTTGCTTCGACCCTGGGGAATTTAGGGATTTATTACTCGTGGAGTAAAAAAATAAAAAAAATAACAAGTAAACAGCGAAACTCGAGTTCAACATCGAGAACCAGAGAGCCATTATTTTTTTTTTGCTCTGTTAAAAAAGAATGACAATCTGGCGTTCCCGTTTGGAATGTCAAGTGTTTCGGTGTTGTGTCTTCTGTGGCTTTGCTTTTAGTCGCAGCTCTTTGATGCATTGGCCGGGACCTTAAAACTATACTATTTCAATATAATTTACACATTTATATGAAAACATGAAATCCTTCGCTCTATGAAGAGTCGGATGCTTATAAAACGGATCGTAAACGGTCTCTCGCAGATGTACTTGCAAGTAGAATGTCTCTGAGAAACTCGAGTCTTCATACTCGGGATATATATTTTCAAGGCAAAAGCACATTTGCAGTGACTCTGTCAGTTTCAGGACAGCTAGTCGTAGAAAAGTACTGGCTCTTTCAAGAGTCACGGTCTAAACTCTTCGGCCTATCCACTGCGCTACAGTTTCGTACCCTCCATGCACATTTGCTTCACAACGACGAAGCGCATTGGCCTCCTGGCCCTCCTGACTAATGTATAAATATCTCGCCAACTAAACGTCACACAGGAAATTTGGTAAGAACTTTTCTCTTCGAAATCTCACGATCTAAAATCTCTTTAAATCCTGAGACTCAATTTTTGAGGCTCTCTGTATAAAATGCACAGAAAGTGTGAGAGCTTTACCGCGAAGACGCGATAGTGCGGCTGTTGCTCTGACTTCTTTACGAGCGACAAGCCGCGCTTACAAAATTCGTCGACGAGCGTTCGTACTCTATACTATAATACCAGAAGCAAAGGAGTCTCTTCCCCTCTCTACCCGTGACCTCCCGGATCGCCAAGAATGACGCCTCGTAAATTATAATGTACACACGAGCAGAAGCGAAGAGCTCTTCGTGCCCAACGGGGGGAAACGGGGGAGCTGAATATATGGGAGGGTGGATAGCAGTTGATGCCGGCGTTTAGAATTTAAATGTTAGTCGGCTACGAGCCGCATAGCTTCGTCCCAATGTGTTACTTTCTTGGATTAGGGATAACATGTCTTTTAACTTTTATAAAAACACCCAAGCTCCATCTACATCCACATTTTCACGAGCCAATAATAGCAGTGCCCGAATCTTTCGAATAAGGTCTCATCTTTTGAAAACATCAGAGAACATTCCTTATTCGAACGTTTGGACGTGAATGATCACGTTTTTGAATATGTAAACACAAAATTGATCATGTAAATAATCTGAGAAAATTCGTAGCGGTGGAAAAATTTGAGGATAAAAAACTCACGCACAGTTGGGAGTTTATTCCAGCCTGGAAATATTATCCGAAAACAGTATCTTCATCATGAAAAAGTTATAATAATCTCGATAGTAATATCGCAAGCATTCGGGATAAATTTCTCTTTATAATCGTTCGGCAATTTATTTTCGTTCATCGTACGCGAAGGATTGCATACGTTCCGATTATAGAGCAGCATCGGAATGTCGTCATGAAGACTCTAATTGAATTGGTTCAGACTGATCCCCGAAATTGGAATAATTTCATTATTGGGGTACGTAAGAGGATAAAAATGTATAATTGTTGAATGTTTAAAGCGAAGAGAGTCGGCTGTGAGGTTTAAAAATAAATAGTGTAGAAAAAAAATTTGGATGTATTTGGTGGATGAGATCGGGCCGAGATTTCTCGATCCACCGGAGAGTTGACTGGCACGCGATGAGATGAGACACATACAGACCCGGGCAAATTCCCAACCCGTCGAATCGACGAGAGATGAGAGTTACAACTTGAATTTGTGACGACAAAAACAAGGAGGAGAAAAAAACGGAGCAGGAAAGAAAAGAGAACGAGGCGTTTGACTCGATCTCACGTATTAACAAACACACGTGCGTAAAGAAATATCCATGTGCTTTTGCGACACACGAATGTGATGGATAAAATGTGTAAGCTCTCGAGCTCGTCTCTTCGACATTCGCTGACAGGTGACGGAACGCACGCGGCGGCTGACAGCTTTTTCCTTTGATCACATCTTGGCACGCCCCAACCCGCACTTTACCCTCCTTTAATTCCACGATGGAACATTCGTAGACTGCATATAAAACGTGTTTGCTTTGAACATAAGCGTTCCATCAACGTAAAAACAAAATTTAACAAAAAAAACAAAAAAAAACTACAGAATAAAAAGGCCGAGGAAAAAATCGTATTGAAAAAAAAAATACTTCGGTCTTTCGAAGACCAGACATTCTTTGTAATTAAGGCGTTATTACGTCATAGCGCACGTTGTACTCTCGATTTTTCGATAAATTGCTTTCTCCGCCGTTGCACGAATTGCTTATTCCCGTTGAGCAGTTATCCAAATTGTTGTTTAAAATGTTTCATGCAATTCCGAGGTACTTTTCGATCGAATGTAATCCAAACTATCATTAACGCGATCCTACGTTCAATAGCGCGGTCGCGGCCTCCCCGAAGCACGATATTTATTAATTCGTATCTTATCCGCACCATCGCCATCTCCGATTTTTACGATCTTGCACACCGGCCAATCTCACCATTTTTTTGTTAACGAGAAAAAAACTCGCAATGATTTAACGACTTCATTAAAATTCTGCCGTGATCGCAATCAGGCGACTCTGATTTTTTCCCCGTATGTGTTACGCCAAACGATACAGCTGCGATTTCAGAATATATGTGACAACGCATGGATGAAAAAAACAACACTGAATTGCGAAACGTCGAATGATTGAGAAAGACGTTTGCACCTGTTAAAAAGTGAAAAAATGCCATATTTTTCGTTGACTCGTATGTGCACCTTTAATAAAAATCAGAATTTTACTGAAAACAAAGAAAAATTATATAGAAAATTATATAATTATGTTTTTTTTTTTTGAGGTTATTTTTGAAATGGGGAAATTGTTAATTTTAGTGGAAAAAGCGACCGAGTATGGCAACGAGGAATTAAAAATTGTATAAAAAATTCGATGGAAAAAGTTATTTAAATTGTTTATAATTCGTTGACGAAATTAAAATGCCATTCTGTATTTAGTATCAAACAAACCCGAGCTGAAATGTATTCAAAAGAAAGAGAAGACGGAAACGATTCAGAAGACTTTAGAGAAGAGACGAAAAAAAAGGAGGAAAGAGAAGTGAAAAGGAGAGTGCTTTGGCGCTGATCCCTCGTAATGGTGCGCCGTCACGAGTCTTGAGATTTTTCTATTTTATTCGCATACTGCAAGCACGTTAAAAGCTGGTAGTCTTCCTCCGTTCAGCAAAGCTCTTCAATATCACTTTGTATTCGTATAAACAACTATTCTTGTCCTCAAATTGTAAGCAATATAACGCACCAATGGGAATTCGCAAAGCTCTCATGATTCCAAGACATTTGTGGGCCTTTTGGTTGGAACTTTTTTTTTATCATCAATTTAATTCTTTTTTTTTGCTGTTTTCGGAATCTTTAATAATTTTTCTAGGTAAAAAAAAAAAAACGTAAATTATTCAAATCTTGTTTATCTTATGCAAAGGAAAAATTGATCTATACTGTTTGCAAACATCAGGAGAAGCCGGAGACTTTTTCAAGGTCTCCGAACATTGAAGAAAATTGCATCAAATAACTTTTTTTAACGTGATTTTTTTTCGACTCAATGGTTTGTCGTTCTGGCATAAGGAGGGTGATTACTTGACAAGCTCGTTCACGCCCCGTGTTCAGTTTGACAGTTCGTGCATAACGAAGCGTTTAAGGAATTAAGCTGAAAAACTGGAAGGAAGAAAAAACACAGACTGTGGCGAGATGGAGAGAGACAGAGAAATCATGAAAAAAACGACTTCCGTCGTGTCCGGGAGGAGAAAGGGGGCAGGCAGATCTTTGACGGTGTTAAAACATTCATAATGGCCTCGGGGACCATCAGCAGCAAGCGAAATGTCTTGACTTGAGAAGCGAAGAGAAGGCCGAGGCAGGCCGAGCGTGGCGTTATTTTCATCGACATCCATTTTCGTCAGCTGCAGCCGCCACAAGAGTCGAACAAATGAACGAAAAAAACCACGAAGAGACAGAGAGGGAAAGAATGAAAGAAGGTAGGAGAACTGGAAAAGAAGAAAGCGACAACAAAGATGAATGAAAACAACCAAAAAAAGAGAAGAAAAACCAAAATTAGGGAAACGCAGAGAGATCGATACGGAGAGGGAACAGAACAAGGCAAAAAGGAAAAGAGTTTCCTCTCTGACAGAGACTGATGTTCTCTTCTCTTCTCGTAACGCACCAAGCAGCATATACACTTTCTCGTTTTCACGTAACGTGCTCCTTCACAAATTTCCAACATACGCCAAGTACCAGAAACCTTTTCAGGAAAACATCCTTAATGACACTGTTTTTCTTCTCTTCAAACTTTTCACTCTCTCCTTCTAGGAGCTTCGTATAAAAACGACAAATATCAAACACGATCACACCGGGTCTTGGTGAAATCAGAGAAACTGTGTCATTTGGAATTTTTTTTCAGAAAAAATGTAAATCAGTTATCCGCCTATGGCACGTTGGAAAATCTTTTTTCTTTTTTTTTTTTTCCCAGTTATCAATGATCCTTCCCGTGGCTTGACAATCGTCCCCATAGAAATGACTGCATGGAACGAGTGCGTTGCTTGCTCGCATGGACATGGTCATCAAGTCCAGGCAATGAGAGGAAGAGGGAAATTGTGATATATCCCGTCGACATAAACTCATATATCACTCGATGCTCAATCATGAAATGAGTCGCCATATTGCGGCGATGCTCTGCTGTTCTGTTCTCCAGTAACGTGTTTCGATCAGCTATACGTATAGCTAGGACATTGGTCCGCTTGTTATATAATTACCATTACCCTTCATCGGAACATATATATACGAGTGTGTATGAATCTGCTTGAGCACACGTCACTCTCCACCGTCCATTTCAGAAGCCATTACTCACGCTTCTCCGGCAGAATCAGCCTCGAATTTTCACCGATTATATTATCACTTCCCCTCGCCCTCGAAACCTCGGGTTGTTTCGAAATTTCATGAAGAAATTGCAACAGTTTCGTTCTCCCTAATATCCAGAAGCGATGATTGAACGAGTATCGATTTATCGGATCACGGATTTTCCTTATGCCGGAAAAACAAAACTCCTCGAGAATTTTATTTTCTTCCAGGAAAGAGTGAATGATTGATACTAAAATTTTCTGCGAGGATCAATCGTTTAAACGTTTCCCCGAAGAAAAAGAAAACGAAATTGTGAAGTTTGGAAAATACACGAAAACCATTTTTCCACTCAATCAACGTCGTTTTTTTTTTTTTTTTTATCGACAAACGAAAAAGTGACTTAATTTTCGTTACGATGAAATGAACGATATAAAAAAAATAGTATCTCGAGGATTCTACGAATTGTGGTCAATTTTCTGAAATTGCGACGTTGTGGAAAGGGCAGAAGTCTTGAGGGGGCCGTTTGTGAAAAAATAATTCGATGGACGTAGTGCAGTAAATTCCATGACGTAGTCAGTCATACGGAGGAAGAATGGGAAAAGAGTAGTAAGAGGCCGCAGACGTGAAAGGATGAATAATGGGAACGATGATAAGTCGATCCGTCAGAAATGTAATTTATACCTAATTGTTAGAAGACTCATGTAGAATAAATGACTCTTGGGAATACAGCGAATTGAAGAGGCAGCTGTGCTGATCTCTCGTCTCATGGTGGCTCGACCATTTTCCGTCGAATGTTGTATGCGCGTTTACGTGCGCGTCTGTGTGTATATAGCATCAGAAAACATCAGAGAGGGCTTTGTTATGTTGCCATGGCACGTTCTCTTGCACCGCGGCTCGTTCCCTCCCACGCACTCTATTATATGCTTCAAGCGGATACAAGTCAGTTGTGGGACATCGATTTATTGATGGGTGGGCCGCACACTCGTCTGATCTATTCTTTATCGACAAACTATGACGTCATCATATTTTTCACGTAAATAACAAAAAGAGAATCAGATCGAAGATTTTCAATAAAAAATGTCAACCATCGCTTCACCGACCCCCTCAATTATTTTATGCATGGTTGCTCCATATCCGTGATGTTAGCTTGTTTCTGAACCAGAACCCTCCACAGTAAAAAATCCCACTATTTTATAAATTTTCAAAAAAAAAAAAAAATCATATATATATTCTCTCGCAGTCGTCCAGTTGCTTGAATCGATTAGGATAACACTTTTTTTTTCCTATTCGGGAGCTTTATTTCGATGCTGTGATTCGTTGATCTCGAGAACGAGGCAATCTTGTCTGCCGTTCTTTAGAAACGTCCAATGTATTTAGAAGAGCGAAGAGAAAGCAGTGACAGGAAGGGAGAAAAAAGACGATAGACGTAATCGAGGATTTTCGGATTTTTCCGGGAAGCTTAAAAATGAGAATTGAATGCGATCCGGGAGCTTTGTCAGGAGAGTGACAAATGTACGTGGACATAGGGTCTATGTGTTGTGCGGTTCGTGCGCGGAATGTCCCTAAATCCCTACTGTCGACCGTCGTCTGTCCCCATTAATGGTGCATGTTAGAGTTCCAAAAATACAGGCTGGGCCAAAAGTAAAAGATATTCATCATGATAAATAATTAAATCAATAGGCCTTGAACGAAAAATCCCTAAATCGTGAAGCAACATTTTTTAAGACGTTCGTCGCCCGATTAAAAAAAAAAAACTTTATAAAGCAGTTTCATGTTTTGTTATTGAATTGATCTGTATATCTTCGGGGATCAAGATCTTTTGTGCCTGGTTTTCATTGCAAATAGCTTTTCTCTCGACGTATTGCTTCTTCGCGTCTGAAAACTCATGAATATCGTGACCAGCGTGTGGTGCAAGCGTCCATGCTATACACGCACGCGCACACAAAAGGATCAACAAGAGATTCGGCAAAGTAACGCTCATGCCAGATCCTTTCATTCGTCACTGACAATTATTTCGCTCGAGTGTACCACGGTCATCCATTTGTCTGGACCAACCGATTCTCTCGGGTTCACAATGAATGACAGCTCCGTCATCTTCTTAGGTATAAAACTCAATTTTTCATTTTTTATTCAACCGTGATCGGAAAAGTTTTGGTCAGAACTATTTCTGGCCTAAATAAATCAGGAGATTTTATTTGGGGATTGACACAGTTGGAAACTATAATTGAAAAAGATTTGAAAGAAATTTTTCAAACTCGAATTTCTTTCTTTTAAAATACGATTGTTCAATCGACTTTATCAATGCTAGAAAATATAAAATCTTTGATTGTTGCTGCAGTTACGTACTTTTTAATCGATTCGGCAGGTCCGAATATAATCGAAGGGGCCATTGATTTTATTGCAGACAAAACGTCTCAACCCAATTGTTTCGACAGCTCGATTATCTCGGTGACATTCGATATTCGAGTTAATGCACCAAGTGCGATTCAATGCAGTTAAATCACTCAGTGGGTTTGCAAAGTAAGAGACTGATTTTCCAGTCCATTCCAAATCAGTCACCTGCTGGAGGGAGTTATTTACTCAAAGTTGACACGTTCACGTGTGATAGTGTGCTATTTACAGACTATTTGACGTCACATAAGATCAGCCATTTTTTATGATGCATTTCCGTCTGGCAAGCGTTCGCATTCTATATTTGCGAGGGCCGAGGAAACGGGAAAATTTGATAAATCTAATTTTGTAATTTGCTGGATTCGCCGAGCATTTAAATAGAATATCCAATCGTTGCAAGTGTGAGACAAAAAGTGCATGGACAGACTTGATTGGTTTCGGATAAAAATAAAATAAAATATATGGAAAATCCATTCCTGGAATAAGAAGCAGCTGACACATATTTGGATCCTAAATCCAGTCGCGTTAATTCGATCTCGCTCCGAAACGTTTGTTTTTTTTTTGTTTGTTTTTTTTTTTTTGACGGTCGAATGTTTCACGTCGATTGCAATTTTACGAACGAGGAGAGGTCCAGGTCAGATTCGCGGCAGAGTTCGCTCGCCCTAAACGGATTTTGTACGAAGGGATAGGTTCGCTCTTCCTTTTTCTGTTTCTGGTGTGGCTCAAGATGACCTCGTGGGATTTGGGCATGGCTTTATCCTCCGTCATCAATATCCGTCGCTCTGTGACAATTCAGGCGTTGTGCAACTATTCTCTCGCCGTAGTATTTGGCTACCCTTGTCTCCTCATCACTCGCCTCGTATCACTGCCAAGATTTATGTACGAAATATATGTATGTGTATTATTGTATATATCCCACCTACTGTGCTACATTAATGATGACCAAGGGCCAGACAAAATGGTCCCTTTAAGGGCAGAGCCTGAAGGCACCTCGATTAAATAGACTTGGGAAATTCCTATAACCATCAACCCCGAGGGCTCGTGTTCCTGACAGTACAAAAGGACAACAACATTATCAAATAATTTGGACAAAATGGAAACCAATAATTACGTCGACAATATACCCTGTACGTTGCGGAAACATAAATAAAGCAAAACACGTTCCTGACAGCTCGAAAAATATGAATATCAACGAGAAAATATTTTCGTTCAAAAATATTGATCCCTGCTCTTTTTCCGACCGCGATTCCCAATTAATTAATGAGTCACTGGAATTCAAACAGAAGATTCCAAGCAGCATTACAAGCTCAGAATGGTATTTTTAAATTTTTTCCAACTGAACATACGTCCCACCACCTACTTTCCTTCGACATTCGATAAATATGTTTCAATAAATGGCCAAGAGACTTGGCAATTAACGAAGAAAAATGGGGATCGATTCTTGCTACGAGATCTCTCGGTCCGCGTGGGATGCTCGTTAGTGCTGACGTTCTGCAAAAATTTTTTGACAGCTGGAGGAGAGGGCGGGAGGATTGAGAGATGAAGAGGAAGAGAGACACGCGCGACTATCGAATAAGTCGGGATGAAACATCAGTCGGATATCTCGTGTGACAGGGACGTGTATATACGTATATACATAATTATACATTTTTATAAATATATATACAAGTATGTATAGGTATGAGAGATGGTATTGTCGCGGTGAGGAGCGTTAGAAAGAGGTGAGCTGCCTTGTCTCTCCACATTCACGTCATTCTCCAATGCCGTCGATAGATGCTGCTGTGTTTGTCAGTCTCGCGCGCCCACGCTCGCTAATATCGACGCTCAACGAACGAAAAGACTGAACAAACTCCACGCTACTTCTCTTTCTACGCGAGTTACGCCTTTACGAGCCTCAGCAGTGAATTACTATACATGCCCGTTTTGAGGCACCTCTCCAAACCAACCCTTCCTCCCAACCTCTTTTTCTCGTCCGCGGCACTCGGGTTCCATCGCTCGAATTGCTCGTTCCATGCGCGTTCACCCTGAGGCAGGCAGGTGCTCGTCATTCTTGACAATATGCTATTGACAGCTCCGGAATGAGAAACTGCACGATCGACTAAAAATTATACATAACAAACAAAAAAAAAACGCAGTGAGCGATGTCGATGTGTGTTTTTGTGTGGCGCTAGCCGCCAGCGTTGCCGGCTTCAGCTACTCTTTTACCAAACCCATCTACCAGCCCGTACAACCGTCAAATGTGCACTTTTCAATCATACAATTCGTATACCGAGTGTCCTAGAACCTGGCCGATGTGTCGATAGTTGGAAGTAGCAAAAATAATTCCGAAGAGAAAAACTCTCGGCTATTTTTTTCCTGTGCGTTGTCCGCTTCATTAAATGTATCCTAGACCAATGCATTGCCGCGAGCATCTTTATAGATTTTTCGCCTTCGAATTTTTTACTCCAATTGCTCCGATGACCAGGAAGTAATTTTGGAGAAAAACGACGTTTCCATCTCATCGTATTTCCTCGAGTATCAAAACCCCCTCCCCACGTTAGGATACTATTGTTATTTATAACAAAATTAAATATTATCAACTATTGTTGGCAAAAAAGTAAAGCATGATGAATAAAATGGAGGCTGGGTTCGCTTCTACGGGTTTAATTCAACGTACGGAGGAGCTAGGAAGCCGGGACAATTCTGATTCACGTTAGAAGGTAAGTGCTATGTCGTGGCTAGGAAATTATGGGGTTGGCGTGCAGTTGCAGCCAGAGCATCCAGTGGCATCACCACCACAAGGATCGGAACAATCTCTCGGTTGCCTGCTCTCGTCGTTGTTATCGCCGTGACATTGGAAGAAAGGGTGGGAGAGAGAGAGAGAGAGAGAGAGAGAGAGAGAGAGAGAGAGAGAGAGAGAGAGAGAGAGAGAGAGAGAGAGAGAGAGGGGGAGAGAGAGAGTGGGGGGGGGGCGCGCGCGCGCGCTCCACGCTTCACGTCCCCTCTGTGTCTTGATTGATGTCCTACTTGGCCTGCAAAGTACTTGGGCGAACCCTGTTCACTCGGGGTTGCTCACTATCGCTCCTTCCTCTTCTTTCTTTCTCTCTCTCTCTCTCTCTCTCTCTCTCTCTCTCTCTCTCTCTCTCTCTCGCTTGCTCTCACGCTTCTCGTGTCCCTGGCTTTATGTGCATCAACAACCTCTCGGCGATGAAGCATTGTTGATCACTCACAAATATTACATCGACGAGTTCCTACATGATAGATCGTCTCTTCGACAATACCGCTGTCTCTTTGCCGATTAATCATCACCCCGACAAAGCAATAAAAAAAGTCACTTTGTCAAAACGTCCTGACCATCAACCAATGTCAAAAATTGGTTCGTTTGACGAAGACACATTAAAAAAAAAAGTCCATCAATTTTCTTGCCATTAAGCTCTTAATTGCCACAAGTCTTCGAAAACCCCAACACAAAAGCCTCGATTTCCGTCATTGTTGTTGCTCTTATCGTCTTGAATTCCCACAATGGTTTATTCAAGCTTCCTCACTCTCGGGATGACTCAGTTTATTAAAAACTATTTCATGTCCTTACCTGTTTCCTTGATCCCTTCACAGGTCTGCAACGGAGCGTGAAATCTACAAAAGTTCCCTTGACACTCGTCCAAGTGAGATTCTCTCTGGATGGAAGCTTTGCGTTTATATCTACGTCGAGAGATTTGTCGTTTGGCTGTTACACGCGGAGAGTTCTGGAAAAAGAGAAGAAATCTATATGTATTGCGAAGACGATGCAGGAATGAGAGATGCGGGGGTGAATAGTGTGGCAAAAGGTGACGTACGGCATCGCGACACCGTGACAGCACGTCGAGAAGAGAACCGAGGCGTGTATACTCACTCCGACAGACGTTTTTTCATTTTCTCTATTTACGTTGCGACGACGTGAGCGGATAATGTCGCTTCAACCCTTCCCGGAGTGTGTAGCTGTTCCTCCACATTCGTATGAGAAAAAGACGTATAAATGTGTGTGTTTGTGTCATCGTAGAGACGCTGGTTTGTGTGGGTGATTCGTCCAGAACGATGTGGCAGAGAATCTCACGCCGTTTTCACGGAAGGGTGCAAAAGAGACCTTTGCTTCCCTGAGTAACACGCTTCGCATCAGTGTGCACAAATTCCAACCCCCCAGTATGCCAAACCTAACACGTCTCACTCCTCCCTTCCCTCACTTTTCCCTCGTGTATGTCAGTCCATGTCTACTCTCGTTTGTTGGCCTTAGGCTCCTCCACAACGTGGCAGCCATCGCCGCCGCCTCCTCCTCCTCCTCCTCTCCGTTTGCAAAACTACCCTTTCCCTACAGCAACCCCTTATATACTGATATTCTTGTGTTTTTATCTCCTCGCCACAGAATCACTGCCTCAAACACGCGTTCTCTCTTGCTTCATCCCCTGGACGATAAAACCACGATGAACCAAGTACACGCATGAATGAACCAGCTGACTCTTAATCCGTTTTTTCTGCAACCCCATTATTTCCTACGATATCCGCTCTGTTGCTCTCAACGAATTTTCGTTGCTCCTATCACCCTCCACTGCTGTTTGAACTTTAGAAGAAAAAATAGAATCTCCTACTTTATTCCTTATGTTTTTTCGTTCGATTCGGGGGATGAAAACGTTTCTGCCGAAAAGGATAAAGCAATTTTTTTTTCTTTAGTACAATTGGTCCTTCCCGTCAACCTTGATCAACCTGTCAACGATGAACGTCAGTCCATTTACGGTGGACGTCGAGGTGACGTTGTGCGAGGGGAATACGATGACGTCTGCGCATTTACGTTGCTGGATACAAGCGACAAGGTCGAAGCTTAAGGGTCCTGATACCCTCGACATGCTGAATTCCATGGGGGCTCGGATGACATGAGTCACCTCATTTCGAAGCGAATTGTGCGATCGACACTTCTGGACATTCGGTTCAATCCGATATAGTCGAATCTGAGGTTTTACTTAGAGTGATTCTCGAAATTTTTAATGTATAAATTCGAAACTCAACAGCTTTCGATTTGCATGGATTTACAAAGTTTCCACTACTCCTGCTAGAGACCCGGGCTAGGACTCCTCGTAGTAATGAATTCTCATTGTCTTTTTTGATATCTCGAAAAAACAATTATAAAAATAGTATCGCTACCAACAAACTGTTCCCGACGAGATCATTTCTGTGCTCGCTGTCACATATCGAGCTGCGAAATTACGTTATCAAAAAAGTAGGAGACACAACATTTACACAGTTTGCCTGAATGACGAGCACAAGCCAATTATTAAAGCAAACGTTGACGATTAAAAAAATTTGTTTGACTTTTGTCAACAGCGAACTCCGAGTAACCGCGCTCGGTCCATGCAAATAATTAGTTTGATCAACGAATTTCATCATCATCAGCGTTGAAGTGACTGAAGCGAACGAGTGGCTCGTGAAATTTTTCTATAATCAAAAAATTCTCGGCATGTTCGTCACGTGAAAAATAGCGAACAATACCTTGATTAGAAAAAATAGGAAGTCTATGGGATCAAGACCAAGCAACGGGGTTCGGATGATAGGGCACCACTGATTATTAAATCCCAGTTAAATCGTGCGTTTGTATTAGAAACTATGTAATCGTTGGCTGATCTCCAAGCATTAAAAGAATCACAAGGTCATTCATTATTTCGTATAGATAACGTTTTTATCGTAGAATAAGCTCGAAAATGCCTGAATTCATGACCCACAATTAATAATGCAAAGATGATGAGTCAATATTCACGAATATACCTGATAACGGTTGCCGAATGACGCGCTCCGCTCGTGTTACTAGCGTTTCAAATGGTGCTATCAAGGAGAACGTTTTTTTCGTGGTTCATGTCGAACCATATATAAGACGAATTAAAATATCTTTTGCACAGTCGGTCGACGGGATTCAAAAAGGTAAGTCAACTTTGGTAGAGACTTTACGAAACTGCGTAAGTCGAGGGCGATTTATTGTAAAAATTTGAAAAAAAGTCAAGCTTTCTCAATAATTTAAATGACAAGAGAACAAAAGAAAAATAAACACTCTTTTCCTTCTCTTGTAGAAAAAAAACCACCATAAAAAAAAAAAAATCCGCTTTCTATTCATTGCGAATCGTGCTGTGCGATTGGAATTCGAATTCTCTTTGAAACGTTGTCCGGTTTATTATGATTTTAATATTCATTGAAATTTTGCAAAGTTTCTGGACTTGGCTAGCTGGTGTGCCTTGTCAATTTTGGTCAACGGTGCATATTTTTTTTCTTTTTTTTTTCTAGCAGTCACAAAATGAAGTCTCACCTAATAGTAGGAATTTTCGGAGTAATTATGGTAGCAGTTTGCGCTATGCCTTCTAGGCCGTCCGATAATTCGCTTGGTAACGACTTTTCCGATGTCCTGTTCGCCAACAGAGATCCCGAAAAACCTATACCTGGTGCTCGTGTGGTGAGTATCGTAGACCTCATTACTTAGGAAACATCTGCTTTGCGGGAAACAATATGTCGTCTCAGAATGAAAATCCCAAAAATGACAATGAATGTGGAAAATAATCAACTCAATTTTAACGTTTAGGAGCGTGATCTCGGTGCTGCGGAGTTAGCAAACGGAGCAGTAACATACGGGCTCGAGACATCTCGTCACCCGGAATCCGATCGTAAAGGAGGTGAGGCAAAAGGTGAAGCCAGAAGGATAGCGTGGACAGAATTTATCATATAAACATGTCACATTGAAGCCCAGAGTTGAACCTAGTGGATAATTACCTTCTGCGAACTTTTTGTCGCATCAAAAAAATGTGTATGATCGCGAAAGCCAATCAGTAATCGGGGGTGTGCCTAGAAAGCCGCGCTCAATAATGCGAGCGGAGTATTTCATACCGAAGTCTGTAAATTTCAGGAAATAAATGTTCGTACGCGGATCGAGTGCCAAAAGAAGGAAGTTTATATTGAAAACGCCTGGGGGGGGGGAGGGAGGAGGGTCCCGATTATTTTCACGATTTAAATGATCCAAATGGTTTCCTGGATTCTATCTACGAGTGAAAACATTTTTTTCTAGAGATTCGACGTCCGAGAGGCAATTTTGAAAAATCTTTCTCATAATATTTTACTGTAACGCGTAGTATCGAAGAAAAATGAATGAGAAGTAATGGAATCCGTCAGTTTATATAACACGTCCACCAGATCGAAGGACATGTTGTCAAGGTGGACATTTTGACGAGGGGAAGCGTCATTGGAGGTATTTTGCGCACAAGGATTCTCCTCGTGCGGTGCTTTTGGTCCGGGTGTCCAAAAAACATGGATGGAATGATTTTTTTCAAGTGGAAGAGATGTTGAGCTCGAATAATCCTCGCAAAAGGAGGATGAGGCAAAGATAGAGGGATTTGGTGGGCTCCGAGGAGAAACAAGAAACCGAAACGACAGCGGCAAGCGCTCAAAGTTGGTATATTGTTTTTTGGCGTTAATGTGGCCAGATGGCTGTCAAGGATACGCGGTTGAAAATGAGAAATTCTCGCGACGCCAAGCGCTCGAACGTACCAACACTCAAGGGCACCACAAAAAGACTATGGATCCCATCTTGATGATGATGGTAGAACGAAGCTGACTCTTGTTTCGGACTCTGCGAGTATCAGAGCTGTCAACATGCCCATCGAGCTACGTGGATTGGAGCTGCATCGGTTAAATATTTCGTCTTCTGGTTGATCCCGACTGCTTATGGCGTGTCCTGGAAAAAATAAGCAGATCAGACAGCATTCGAAACTACTAACTTACGTATGCGAAGGTATAGAAATTTCGCTTGCTCAATGTTTTTCGCATTTATCAAAAAGCCTTATCGAAAATCTACCGGGAAGTAAAATAGCAAGAGAACGATAGAGTGTAAGAAAAATTGGCTTCAGACTCGAGCATCCTTGGGTCGTATATAAATGGCGCGAGCAGAACAACCACGGGAAGGTAAAACAGATGCTTTGTTGTAGATACGCGAAGGCGAGTGATTAACGCAAGACTTCACCGCAACTCGTTAAACCCGGGGGTGTGTGCATTGCGGTATAAACGGCCAAGAGCTTCGGAAGCTTGTGAAATTCTCTCTGCACTATCTTTGTCCAGGTTGGAGTTCTGGTAGTCTTTATAGATTACCAAGAATAGTTCCGGGGCTCAGTGTTCTGAATTTAATTGAAAATATCCGAGAGAATATAGGAATGGTAGTTAATTACGGGGTCAAGCGTTTCGGTGTGTTTCAAAAACGTATTTATATTGGGTTAAAGTTTCATGGCGAAGTATCAGGAAGAGTATAATTTCTCGAAGCTCGTAGGAATCAGTTTATCGAGGAAAAGAGCGAGGCTCCTATAAGGCAGTATCTTTATCAATAAGCAACGCACACTGTTGTCTCCTCGCTTCAGAGTCTTTAGTCAATATGCAGGCGAAACCTGGTACAGTTCGGTATAGATTTTTCTATGAGATACGAGGTGGGGGAAGTTGAGAATAGAGGAGGTTGCACGCAGTCAACGCGTCAGGATAGATCTCGGCGGAGAAATGAACACGAGGCAATATGGAATGGGGAGGAAAGCTGTGGCAGTTAAATCGAGATCCTCGTGTATATTTCTCAGTTAATACTATATACGTCGTAGGCGAATTTAGAGTAGGTGCTTGAGTATATAAACGTGGCTCGACTGCCGTTGATACATGGGTTGTTAAAGCTTGGGTCACCGTTATCTCGAGGCAAACGACGACGGAGACGATGGCGACGATGGCCAGAACGAGCACATAGAACTCTGGAACACCTCGGTCTCCCCCTCCGGAGTTTGTGCCTAGGGGCCGATCTCTGAGCATTAACAGAGCCCCCGTCGTAAATACTCCGCTTTGCATATGAATGTCCTATTTACCGCTTAAATAATATTTATGCTAATGGCCGAATAAAAATTCATTTAGTGGAAAAGAGTATAGCGAAATAGTGGGTGGAGGTGTGACGTTTTTAACAGAGGAGCTTTTTTTATGGCTGAAGGAGGCCGAAGAGGAGATTCTCGTTTCGCTCGGTCAGGTAATACTCGCTAATTTGCGCCGTAAATGAAATCGTAAAGTTACTGACGTTCGATATATGTTACCGGATATCTATGCGCCCATGTATGTATATATACTTATTATTCGTGTGCCGCATAGTAGCTTAGCCACGTGTTAACTTATGGCTAGATATCTTGCGAGTTGAAAAAAAAAAAAAACTCTACGCCACTAACAATTTGAATTTATTACTTACTAACAGCGCGGAGTTTCACGCTCCCATGCGAGGGGGTAGGAAAAAAAAGAGAAAAGCTTACGCGCACTTTGACGATACACATTGAAATACAATGGGAGCTGTGAATCACGCGTTAGTTAACGCGCCGTTTATCACGCGTAAAGATCATTATTTCTACAATAGAGCTTATACCTTAACGACGTGAAACTAATGTGTCATTGTCCTACATGCCGAGGCATTTACTGTTCTTATCACATTAGTAATTGAAATAACAATTCAACAGTACCAAGTGCCATCGTCACGTTTGTTTTTTTGTTTCTTTTCTCCACTCTCCACCATCGAAAGTGAATGTAAAAAAGATCGCTTTACTGGATCGAAATTAAAATCACGTTGCGTTAATTGAAGGGTTATAAGCATGCGGGTGTGAAATTAAGATTTCAATCTCAAATTTCCACATTTTCACAGTATAAAGTGCTTATACATTCCACTGAGTTCCAACATGGCATGAAAAAAAGTGAGAACAGAAATGTTCGAGGAGTATTGTGCACACGGAGGGAATATCTACGCGGTAGCAACGATGGAAACTTTGATATCACATGACTGTGAAGGTCCTAAAAAGTTGAACGAATTTCGTTCGTCATATTCTCCCTGTTGCCAGCCAAGGCATAAAAATAAAAGAATTACGAGTAAGTTTGCTTATTTCTTTCACTGTTGTTCCTATACATGCAATAATATCGAAAGGCCATAAAAAGTTATGTCCACGGGGTATATACGTTATCGAATGTTACAGACCTTCTCCCTCTCTCTCGCATAACAAACTGTTGTTGTGTGTGCGGTGAACGGTACAGTCGTTACTCGCATATATATACGTATACAGATGGGGTGAGAAAAGGGTCCTTCGGGCCAGTTACCAGTGTCATACAAGCTTCGCGTGTGGGACAGCCTATGATTGACGATCGTCATTTCCTGCGACACAGAACGATGCGAGGTCGCTCGTGCAAAGCACACTGAAAGAGAGAGAGAGAGCTTTCGTTGATATAGATATAGAAATGCTCCGAAGCGACAAACCCCTTTATAAATCGCTCATGTGTGTTTGTTATGTTTATACATATATATTATATAATACACACAAGGTCACCTATCCACCTTACGGTGAGCGCGAACGAGCACACATCTTTGTCGGTATCACTGTGTGAAATCCTCGGGCGCAACATTCACCGACCCTTTCGTACACAATTATCCAGCTCAAGTTCAAAAGGACATCGTCCGATATTGCTTGATGCATAAAATCATCCGATATACGCCATTTTGTCTTTTACTACAGATTGTTTATGTATATGTATATCGAAGTGCACGTGACATGCAGTTATATGTGGACGAAGCATATAGCCGAGTAGCGGAGGCCATAAACGTAAACACGGGCGTCGGTCCACACGCATCCTATCCCAACATGGAGCGCGTAAATCAAATGGCAGGACACAGTGCTCTGCAAGAACGCATGCCGTGCAACGAGCACGAGACGTGCAATGTGTTTGCTCCTGTATTAGTTCATTTATATACACGAATGTTTGTGTATTACGGACTTATATACACGGGGTCGTAAAGGTGGGTTTCGAGATTGAAGAAAAAGCTCAGATTGCGCCGTACTGAAGAGAATTATCTTTGGAAATTATTGGCTGCATCGTCATGTCTGTTAAATATTTATTTTTTTGTAGTTGAGCTCCTTTCTCTTTGCGGATTCCTTACCTATTTAATTCCACAATTTTCGATGTGACTTTTAGGGTTCCCTGTATAATGGAGTGTTGCACTGGAATTACAGCATCGCACAGACTCTGCTTTTCAGTACAGGCTTATTGCGCATTAAAGGGCTCGCGGTATGACGTCTCTCGTATAATCGTGACACGAAGCCCGGTTCCGATTTACATCTTCCACCTGCGAGAGTAGATCTCCCTCACAACTTCCTCGTGCTATCTTCCTTCTTCTCTTTCTCTTGCTGCGCATCCTAATAGTCGCACGCTGCTCTGGACCGCGTAATAATGCTGAAATCGTAATGAGAATCAAATTAAAATAGATGCTTTGCATTTTATTAAGATCCATTAAGATGCAGCGTTTTAAGAAATTTGTGAAGACATCATTAGCTTTCAGTTGATTGCTGCTCCTTTTTCTTCTTCTCACAAATTTCCTCAAACCCTATGCGAAACGACGATAATTCAATCAAAAATACACATTTCATTCAAATTTCCCTTATTTTCGGTTTTTTTTTTCTTATCTCTTTCAATTACACGTCAATCATTTGGATAACGTGCGAAACTGCATTTTTTGCGTGCTATCTACTTTTATTATCAAGCTTGCTCAGTCATTATACTTGCAAAAGTTGGCACTGGCACTCACGGAAATGGCACCTGGTTGCTGTTTCTCGGTCATCAGTATACAACCGTTCTTGTGTTCTTATCGTGATCTATGATTTATTTGCTCTAACTCTCGAGCTAAACTGTAGAGAACAATGTAACAAAACGTCCTTCGACGCTGCAGAACGTTTGTTGGTTCTATACACGAGCTCAGACTTGTGTGGCTCATAATAGACGAGACCATTTCCAAGTGCCCCATTCACTTTATCTCGATGAGAGGAATCTTGGAATATAATACAGGCTTTAATATATTGAGGAAACAACAGCGACTAGGTATACATAATTAATCAACGGATCAGTCGTTTTATTCCACGTGGTTTTTCTTTTCTTGGTTTTTTTTTCTTATCCAACAAATTAATATCTTTCCGCGCGCAAACAACGGAATTTTTTCCTCCCACATTTTTGATGATGACAATTCGAGAAATTAAAACATCCGTAAACAGTTGCTTCGTAAATTTTACCACAGTACTCATGACCTTTCTTATGGTTTGGAAAACATAAAATGAGGAAAGTTTTCAAGGGCCTGGCAAGATCGGATCGTTCGTTGTGGAACGATTCGTACAAGAGTTTCATTGTTCCACCGTATAATATGGAAAACCGCGTGAACATCTGACGACGTCATCACACGTCATTTCTGCCTCGACCCAAACCGAGTGAGAAGATTATCACTGAACTGAAATTTTCTCTCTGCATTCATTACGAGGAACAAAAAGAAGAAGAGAATTTGAGAGGGCAGCGGGATGGTCGGAGAGTGGGGGAGTTATAATGAATCGCATACACGGGGTGAAGAAGCGAGAAGGCGGCAAAAGCCGAGACATATAACTCGCGACTCGTTATACAGCGCGGAGAATCTCTCGCGGAGATTGCATCGTAACTTTTTCTCATTCCCTCTCTCTCTCTCTCTCTCTCTCTCCCCCTCTCTCTCGCTCTCTCTCTCTCTCTCCTTCTTTGTTACTATTGGGTTCGTGAGGAAAAGTACTTTTATCGTAGAGCTCGATCGCGCGCGTGGGCAAGAACCGACCGCACAAAAGGGAAACGTCACTCCATTTCTTTCATTTTTAAAAAAACTCATCTGCCTAAGATCTTCACGAGTTTATGAGTATTACCAGATTTTTAAAATAGATATTATCGCGATGTTTATACGCCTGTCCAGGAAGTGGCATGATGGATGCTCACCGCAAGGATGTGACATCCCACTATAAACGATAATCCTTTTTTTCTCTTTCCCTTCCTCCTCCAACAGCTTACTCCGATTAAAGATAAAATCGAGCAGTTCTCCTGATCTGGTTGTTCATTAATTTATTACTTCCTCATCCAAGCTCGGGAGGAAATATTCGCGCCGGTAAAGGAAATTCCTCCCACTTATAAAGGAGTGCCAAACTTTTGAAAAACTTCTATTCCAAATACAGGCCCACGTGACAGGAACGAGGTTAATAATAACAATAATAATAATGGCATAATTCCATCAGCAAACGAGTGGAAATAGGAGAAGAGAATAGCAGTATGATTGTCGAGAGACGGGGAGACGATGAGAGAAGGAGAAAAAGGGGACGAAACTTGGTTTCTCGGTGAAGGAAGTGCAGAGCGAATGACATGTAGTTGAGTGACAGACGCGGACCGTGCCACTGCCGTGATAATGGCATTTGCCACGGTAGACACGAATGTAATGAGCTTCCATGATGACACGGACGGGACATAACTCTCTCGACGAGTGACCCGCTCGTTCTATTCTCTCTGTATAGCAGACGTTTCTCGATTTACCATCAAACTTCGTCATTGTACGTCATTTATTTGTCGTTGAACTCTTTCTCACTGTCTGTCTCGATCATTCTTTCTGTAACTTTTTATAAAATTGGGACAACCAGCATCGCTGTCATTTCAGTGGAAAAACAATAAATAAAGGTGAAACATATTTACGGGATTGTGAAGAGTGACACTTTGAAAGAGCTGTCAGAATAAAAAGCACTCCTTAAGCAAGAGTTCTATTTCTGGACCATCCAACGACTGGTTCTTATTTATATGATGCTCACTTGAAAATTTCGAGTGCGCGTTGCTCGTTAAAAATGAATATTTTCAATTTATTTTTGCTTGACAAAAGTGTCGAAAATATTTGACAGCGAAAATTCTGTCCTTTATAATCTCACGAAGGGTTTCAAGGAAAATGAAGTAACCGTTTGTGTCACACAGAATTTCTGTATTCTACTTCATCGCCCCACTTGCACGAAGGGTGCACGGAACATGACTGAAATTGTACCACGTTGTAAGCTTGCGAAGGGTGCCAGGACAAAACGAAAGGCTCGATTGAAGAAGGTGAATCTGAGTTTAGTTTATTCCCTGTTGGCAATCTTATGCATATGTTGTATTTCATCCCCCCGCGCACTACTATTTCCATTCGCTTCACCAGCAAATGTGTCATTATGCGAGCAACATTTTATTCATGGAATATATATTGTCCACCCCATGTCGACGGGAAAGTCTCGATATATCAAAAATTCACGGACACGTACCACCAGCATTTATATAAATATACACGTATATGTATATATATATATATATATATATATATGGGTATGATTTCGACTGTATGATGGATAAATATAGACATACGCATTGAACACGAGAGCTAAATTGCCTCGTGTCCTGGCGTGTTGCCGCTTTCGGAAATGCATGATGTATTGCTTGATTCAATATTTCTTTGATTTACTACACATCGTAAAATACACGCCAGGGCTCAATGTTACAGTCATAAATCAGGATTAAAGCATCTTGACAACAATTTGTTCTCGTGTTTACTATTTTTAACAGCGTGGCAAAAAACACTCCACTCGATTTTTGCGGGTCTAATTTTTCATCCTGCCAAATGAAAGATCTATCGAATTCGTTGGTTTAATGATTGTTAGTCATAGTAGGTGAGTTTTAAGGTTTAAGAATTTCTCGATCCGAAAATGCCCCAATTTTCAGCGATCATAACAAAAAGTCATTACGTTCATGAAAATCTGGCCAATAAGTATAAATTTCTCGGGAATGCGCACGGAGTCGCGTGAAATTCAACGCATATAGCGATGCAATTAAGAGCTTGTGCCTCACGAACGTAGCAGTATTAAACGAATAAAAGCCACAGACATGTCATCGTCACGAATACTTTCCATTAAGTGCTGCTATTAATTGGCCAAGATGGCGCAACCCCGATAAACCCGCAGTGCAGTAACCGCAGCTGCCATCATTTTTGTTCTTTTCATTTCACCGTGCCGAGATGGCGTGTCGACTTTTTTACTTTTGTAATTTCATTCCACGAAGTGCATTCCAATTTGTATCCACGAAGGGTGCACTTTTCCGTTACGATGTATTGCGCACAACGCACGCTACAGAATTAGCATGATTTTTGCCAAACTACGTTTAATAAAGTCCCCGAAGCATGAGGGAATCGAATTTTTCTTGAAATTCAACAGATCCGATTCAAAACTGATGATAAAATTTAATTTCGCTCAATCAACTACTCAATTGATTAGAGTGTGTTTTGTGATAGCTCAATTGTAAAAGTTTATAAATGAAAATTTTCGAATTAAAACTCGAATCTCGCGAGAATAAATAAATCAGTCGAATTTTCAGATTTTGGTGTATTTTTATGACTGATTTCGTGCTGCACATAAGAATAACGTGTAAGTTCGTATATGAAAAGTATTTTAGCACGAGACTGGAGGGTTTCTTAAGCTGGGAAGGCAAAGGTGGTGCAAAAACTCGTCGTCACAGCTTCGTCACTGGTACGGTTGACGAGCACGAAGGGGCAAAACTTAACCATCATATGTGTACACACATATGTACATTGGCATGGCCCATATATATATTTATCGAGAAATAGCCCGCGGGATTTCTCTCTCCTGCTGTTCTCTTCTGCACGTAATAAAGTCATGAATTACGTATCTTGCGTGCCCGTCACTCGTCACACACATACACATGTACATATTTATATAAATATAAAGGTATGTGTGTGCACTACGACGCTGCACGAGAAGGGACTGTATATAGTCAGTCTGCTCACCTCACCGACGGTAATTAGCACTTGTTTGGTCAGGGGTAGCACGAGACGTGCGTGCTCGTCGAGACATACAGGCCCACCGTCAGAGCTTCTCCGCTATATCAGTCCCAGTTTCTTCACCAATTGCAAAAAAGAGACACTCGCTCTCTCGTTGCTCGGAGCAAGGCTATGGGCCAACAATAAAAAACGTTACAGACTTTATGCGTCCGAATGGTGGTTCACCAACACATTCGTGGATAGGCTTGTAAGATTTAGCAACTTGTTCTGGAAGAGTGGAGAAAAAAGAACTGGACGATGCCGAGAAGATCTTCATTGTATTTAACGTTGAAATACATTTGTATGTGAACTTTGGAGACGATTCGCGGGAACGACTGGATAATTTTTGTACCGAGACACAGTCGGAAATATTTTGGGAAAAAACACACACCCGCAGAATTTCATTTTAAAATTGTCTGCTTAAGGTTGTGAGTTGTTTTACTCTCCTGTTGAATTTCAAGTCCTTGGTCCTTAAGACCGGAGAACGATAAAATTCTCAAAGTGGAATTTTTGGCGAAGGAATCGAAGGCGAGGGAGGCGCGTTCGTCGAATCGTCGATCGAGAAGCTGCCGGTCACTCGGAGCTTTGAAGACACGGGGCTCTATAACTCACGCGACACGTCGCGCGTTTTTCGGGAATGCCGCCGCTGCGGTATTTATGGGCGGCATAAGTTATGGTAATACATCCGCGAAGAAGAGAAAAAGACGCGAACAATGAAGTCTCGCTTTGGAATTCTTGTCCCGATTTTGGGACCTCCTGGACCCACGGAATCTAAACTCCCTGCTCCCAACTAGTCGCCGCTCCGAAGCTTTATACTCGCCAATCGTAAGTTCTAAGCAGCAAAGCCAAGCGAAAAAAAATTTCGCCGAATCAACCGAATTTGAAGCTCGTGAGGGAGAGAGACAAATTATTTGTCTCTCTTGCCACTGATGCTTCGAGTTTTCCGATGAAGCAACACCGAGCATGACCCTAATTTCTATAATTTTTTTTTTTTTTTTGAATTGAACGACAAAGTTGAAAAAAAAAAGCAATGGAATGAATTCTGTATATGATATTGAAGGTTCTCGTAATTTGAAGAATGTCGCATTGTGATCTCCGGCGCGGTCTCACGTCTCCGAGGATCAGCGATCTCGTTCGCCTGTATATACGTACGTTTCTGCACCCCCACCCCTTAGCAGTACAGGGAGAGCCTGGCGATTTGCGGCGCGTCGCTGTGGTCGCGGGATTGTCGTGCCCGATCATTTATTCTCCGGCAGGCATTTTAATTACGCTGATTTATGACGACGTTGCCGGTGCGCGGCAGAACATGCACACACGATACAGTCGTCAGAGGGGATTATAATATACGGGGTGGCGTGCCCCATTGGATGATACCGTATATATACAGCGCGGGCTATCGTTTGAAATTGCTCGACGCGTTCTCTACCGCGTCCACCTCCTCCCTTTCCGCTCTTTTCTACCGATATTACGCACCCCCGCCCCTTGCCCTTCACCGTCTGGTATGCAGTATGCAATCTTGATTTCTATACGTGATACACGCTGTACAGGATGCTCCGGAATCCACCGATCCACTAGTACGTGGTCGCGATTTTTTCACCGAACTTGAGTTTCATCGATTTTATCATTTTCATCGTCAAAGTTCATTTCGGTCCCAGGCACGTGCGATCATCGATCCAGAATTATTTTCATTATCTTGGTTGGTAGAAATGATGAGAAAAAAAGAGAAGGACAAGTTTTTTGTGAATGAGCCTGTATGACCCGTTGTATATATCGAGGCGAATGGGACCGGCAGTCACCGGGCATCGTTTGTGCTGGCATAAGACGGTCCCCTTTGATTTTTCATCCGGGTTCTATGATTTATATAGCTTCTGTATATAGGACAAGAAAAATATATAATCGTAAATCACCGATCGTTAATTCGAGCGAGGGTTTATAAGGTAGCGTGATAGCGGCCATCACTCCAAAAGCGTGGGACACGATTAATCGGCTGGATGTCGAAGAGAAATGGACACGAAAAAAAAATAAAAATCCTTTTTTTTCTCGTTCTCATGAGATTTATGCACTGATACGCATTTTTGATAATGTCTCTACAATTATGTCTCCCCAGGCCTCGTCTGCATTCTAAAAATGATAAAAACACAATTATAGAGCCTGAGGAATTTTCGAATTATTCGTTCCACTCGTAATTTATATTCTCATTCGAACGAGGGGAAAGAAATTCACGCGATTCGCGCTTTTATGTTACGGCGGTGGAGACAATTCAATGTTGAAACTGTTGTAGATGGCTGATACGGAATCGTGACGAGAAGCGCGACTTACGAATGTATTATTACGGTGAAACACGCCATTTCGGAAAAAATTATTCTCAAGGGTAAAAGCAGAGGGGTTCGAAGGCTAGACGAAAGGGTAAACGAGACGAATTTGAAATGGGATATTCCCTTTTTTCCTTGGAAAACATAATATTTTTCAATTAAACTGTCACATTATTTTCTTGTCGATCAAATACAAATTCATTTGAAAAATAGGAATCAATTGCATTTTGTTCTCATTAATTTCCAAATAAGATGAAATCGACTGGTAAAAGTGATATCTTTAAAGGATGATCAGGAAGAAAATGCAAGACTAATTGTACGTCGAAGAGATCTTGTCCCTGGAAGAATATCGATTCCGAATTCGATTTGGTTTTGTCCGAGAGAGAAAAGTCCGTATAATCATATACGAGATCGGTAACAAATAATTAATACCAAATAAGAAGTTGTCTAATAGGGGCGAGAGACGAGTGAAAAAGAAAGATAAAAAACAAGTATGTATAATAAATGTTGTTTAGTGCCATAATACACGTCAGATATATCGCCGAGTACGGCCATATAAGTGAGGATCGTTTAGGAAATGGGTATACGTGAAATTAGTAGTCTTTCCTGCTGCGGCAAAGAGATCAGGTCGGGTTGTCAGGTAATTGGAAAGAAGCACGTGCTCTTAATTACCAAATAAGAAAGATCGGTTTCTCGTCATTTCCCCGATATATCTCTCGTATGTGGGTTTAAGGGGCCGCTGAGAGGATCGGGGACGAGTGAATCGCTGCGACGAGAGAGAAACCGGAAGAGTGCATCTTGAGGTATGAGAGAGTAGGTATAGCTGGGAGCCATTTTGAGAGTGGATCGAGGGAATCGAGATCCAAAGAGTGATGGTGAGCGCGCATCGCAAGTTTGAGATCGAGCGTGCGCGTTCACCCTCTGCCGGTGCTGCGTGTACGAAGAGGGAGAGAGAGGAACGGGTAATTGCGGTTCTTTTTACCGGTCGTCTTGTCTAACCGTGGAGCGCGCTTGATTGATGGATGGCCGGCCATCTTGAAGCGCGTCGCGTAAGGATAAACAACTTCCTTTGTCGGAGAGACAAGAGAGTAGCAAAAGTCTCTCCGAGTACTTGGTCGTATATACAGATATATATATATATATATATACATGCGAGAAAAAGGAAGAAGAGAGAGAGATTGGCTTTTATACACTCTGGCAGCCGACAGCGGGCTTCCCTTTGAGCTTGGATCGCGCAATGAATTAGCGGCTTGGATCGACTCACTTTCTTTCTTTCTCTTTCTCTTTCTTTCGAGTACTTGGTCGGCTCCGTATATCTTTCGCTAAAAGACCTTCTGCCTGTCAGTTCTTCGGCACACCACCGAAACAGTTCTTCGACTCGATAGCTCTAGTCCTTCTTTGCCATCTTCCCCATCGAGGCGAACCCTTTCCCCTCCCTCTCTCTCTCTCTCTCTCTCTCTTCCCTTTGGACCTTTCTTCAACCGCCACGACCTCCCCGAAATTTCTACCGACTGAGCAAACAAGAGAAACACTTTGAACAAATAAAAAGAAAACCACAAACAGTGCATAGGAGAAACGAAATCAAAATGAGACGAATGGCGAATAACTCTCATTCGAAACTACCTTGTGATTCCGGTGGAACGAGTTGACTTTTCCCCATGCCAAAATATCAGTAATTTCCTCATTTTTCGATTACTATTTTTGATAAATTTACAACCGAGCAAAAACATGCATCGAGGGAGTACAAACGTCGAGTGCAATGTTACAAGTCCCTCAGGAGACGATGGTATCCCGGCCTTTTCAGCGCAACATTTATACCCGGTGGACCTTTTGAATATTAAGCCCAATATATCCCAAAATAACCTCAGAAAATCGATCGATAAAAAATTTACATTTCCAATGGGAGAATATTTGTTGCAATCTCATTTGGTGGTAAACGTCGAGTTTTTAACGAAAACTTTCGACACAAACAGACTGTAACTCGTTGTCCAGCTTTTCGAAACACTAGGCGCGATCAAACAGATTTTCGATTGAATATTTTTCGAGTTATTGAGGTTCGAGGTTCACCTTGTATATGAACAAACGCGAAGCTGCTACGAGTGGCAAGCTTCGATCCTGAAAAGGTTGTAGACATGAGTTTTTCTTTGTAAAAGAAATAATTAATTTCTTATCGTGATGCGATTCTTCGATGCTCGGAGATGCTCGCCATTTTGAATTCACGTGGTTTTCTTGTCGAACCTTTTCCTACGCGAAGCTTCCAACCTTCGCTCGTACATTTGCTCGTTTCTCCCCTGAGTAAAAAAGACCCACGAGAGTTGAGGGGGCGAGATCGTGCTCCTACATCTTTCTGCCTCTTCTCTCGGCGGTGAACGTCAAACACGCACACATATATTCGTTATACGTATCCGACGTTATACGATTCGAGTTCCATCAAACGTTTATGGCACAAAAAAACATGTTGCCCTGCAGCTCATCCTCCATCTAAGCTGCAACGACAATTTAAATTAGTTGAGAAAATAAAAAACAGTTTTTAAATCCTTAATTGCTTCTTAGTTACGTGTTTATTAAGGTATTTCGCTTTTTTGTCTTCGTAGAGAATTTCCAAAAGGCATAAGTAACTCTCAAAAATCCAGCTATACCGGGGAAGAGCGAATTACGCCAAATCAGTCTGAACATTTTAACAAAATTTATCGTTTCATTGCCATAATTATTTTGCATGTAAAAATATTCAACTGGTCTTTGTCATTATTAATTACAAAAGACCCCTCAAAAAATAATTAACAAACGCCGCGGTAAGTAAATATTTCAAGGTAACAAAAAAACTGATTTCTGCTTCGGCCAAATTGGTCATTAATTTCACTTCTTTGTGCCATTTTGCCTCATCGGTATTTGCGAATGTGTAAATGTGAATGTAAATAGCTCGATGCAGAAAACCGCACGAATGGTAAGTTGTAATTCAACGCTTTGGCGTTTTCTCGTCTATGTATAGATATACAAAGGTGTTTATATACAGTCGTATGTAATTGCATATACATATATGCATGTGCTGTTTCATCCATCGTAAAGCTGAAAGCCATATTCGCTGTCAAGTTAGCCGCCGCGGCACAAATGTATTTTATTACCTTGCGAACGGCAGGAGACTCCGCGCATGTTTTACGCTGTTCCCCTTACGGCACGACAGCTGACACTCCAATATTATTAGATATTCCATTGGCGCTGCACACTTCCAGGCTAAAAACATATATACAGAGTGTAACTTTTCGAATCTCCAGTAAAATTGTCCAAAACATGCGAATAGATAAACCGGACGAAATTGGAAATATTATTTTTTGGATTTTTTGGATCGTGGTACAGGCATTTTCAACGCAGAATCATTCACACATTCAGCGCCCAGTTATTTTATATGAACTTTTGGCGACGTGGTTTCTCACGCGCTACTTCGAATAATGGAATCTTTACTGAAAGTTACGACTTTTGCTCGGTTCATGAATTTTCCAATAAAAATGGTCCCACAATATTTTACGATCAATTTAAAAGTCTGAGCGTTTAGCAATTCATTAGCGTGTGGCGTGTATAAGTGAGCAGGACCAAGTAAACGCCGCACGTACGATTTTGGCTCGCATTCCCCTTGACGTTCCGTCCAATTAGATCTCTCCCGAGTTTAGATCGAAATGATAAAAGTAATGACTATGATTCGAAGCATGTCTGTCTAACTCTCTTGATCTTCGTTGGCGATTTTGTTGCGCGTGTTCATTGCGACAAGGCTTGTCGAGAAATCTGTCTGCTGTCACTCGAGGCAATTCTTGCACAAGCTATAATTTTCCAAGTTTCCACCTGCCACCAGGTAAACACGCAATATCAACAATATTTTTAAATCGCATTCAGACACCCCGGTACATATTTTGCTGAGCCATTCCTGATGGACATTCATATACGATTTTTTTTTAAATTTTCATTATCCATAAGTATGTACGTAGAAAATGTTAAATTGGAAAAAAAAAAAAAAAAAAATCCGAAGTTAATAAGACATGTGAGATATTCCGCTTAGCATATTAATCGTCAACCTCAATTGATTGACGTTCCGTTCGATCCGAGATAGCGCCGGTACTGAGGTTTGTATCGCATGTACATGTAAGATCGCGCAATGACTATTTGTCACGATTATATCCAATGTACGTTCCGAGAAGAGAGCGAATAACGCAATTGCCAGGGTTTGTACAGAGAGATCGCAAGGCAGTTGATGCGAAAGAATTATAACTGAAAAAAAGTATAATGTGTATTGATTATCGATTGTAAAATTCCACAGTCTGGTGACTTTTTTTTTTAAGAGGAAATTTAGCAGAGATGAGTTTAATTCCAAGAGAGAGACGAGACGGGCTGATAAATAAAAATGTGTGCGACGAGGGTTTAGTATTTTTTTGATCGATCGAAGAGAAAGTTTATTTATTCCGTCAGTGTGAATAAAGCGTTAGCGGATGTTGGCTTTTTATTACCTGAGAAAATGTTGGTACGAGCCTCCGATCTTTGTAGGGATTTGCTTAATCCCTACAATCCACGGGGGCGGGGAGGAGCGTAACGAAAGAGACAAGAGTGGAGAAGAGGACGAGAGCGCGAGATTGAAAGTTGTTTCGATCGATGCGACAAGAGCAATTTTCTTGGCCAGGCACTAAGTTTTTTACGAGTTTGTTTCAAATATTTCCGGGTTAAGTTACGTAAACATTTAAAAGGGGACTATATATATTATGATTTTTTATCATTCGAAATATATAAAGATTGGACCCGAGAAAAACTCTTCTGGTTGGGCAATCACATCGAGGCTCTATCGTCTTCGTCGTCGTCGTCGTCGTATAATATATAAGCGATGTCGTGGCTCGTGTTTATTTTATTGCTACAACCAGATCGTATATCACAGCTATACTATCTTCTACGTTTAATACCGCGATTGTAAAATTAAGATATATTTCGAGTATATGCTAATGACAGCTAAAGGTACGGGATCGTAAATTCAACGATGGCGGTTTGTCTCGTTTCATCCTCTTTCTTTCTCTCTTTGCCACAAGGCTGTCGCGACTGTATTCGGATAATATAAAAGTTATAGAGTCTCTTCGGTACGATAATACGATATGCCAAACGATCTGTGTCGAGAAAAGCTTAAGACCATCTTTCCATGTATTTATACACTTATCTGCATTTATATATATAGATGTTGCCAGTTATTATAAGAATATATCGAGAGACATTATCTTTTTCTCGTTATAAGAACGACCACGAACTATTCTCGTACGTTTAAAGCCCCTCGTAATTATGGGAGATATCGACACGTACGACATCGTCAAAGTCTTTCTCTACGTCAATATAGTTTTCCTACTCTCTCGCCCTCGCACTATCAACGAATCAAACTCTCATATATATTATTTCTTTTCTGCCTTTCGCACAAACATCTTTTATAGCTCTATATAACTATATAATGACGAAACGATCCCTTGATGTCTCCCTCGAAGTCAGTTTTAACAACTTTGATACACGATCGTACGTGGTGGCATTTTATAGCTATGACAACCGTCCAATTCACTTGATACACCTCCAGATATCATTCACTCGCGTAGCAGCTAGTCCACCCACGTCTATGTTTTGCTTACAAGTGTCAGAATGTATAATATCATACGGAAATATGTAAAACTCAATAACTAAATACTGTATGAAGAGTTTACTCCCTCAAAATAATGAAAATCAGCATCGATTTGCGATTTATTTTTTTTCGTGGCATATAAAAGTATGATAATAGTGAGAGTATCAGGTTGCAATATTTTCAATCGCCTAAAAGTTCTACCAGCAGCATCAGCGAATGGAATTTTCCAAGATTGAAAAATGTTGGAAAAGATATTTTCGGTATTTTAGACTTTTCTCTGCAAGTTCGAAACAGTTCAGTAGCAAGTCTTGGCTGGTGCAAGGCTCGTTCGATGTGTAAGCCCAGTAGGTGGTTTCCACATACCTGAACGGAGTAGTCGCGAGGAGAGAATCAAGAAAAAAAAAGGAAAAATAAAGGTAAGCAACTACCACCGGAAGCGAGATATAATCACAAATTTAAATGGACTCGAATGTGCTATGAGGGGGTTGAGCAATCTTGTGGTAAATAATATCGCATCGACGCGGGAATGAGGAGAAAGAGGGAAAGAAAAAAAATGAAAAACACGTATTCGTCTGGCTAGATAAAAGAGCTTATAAAATATCATTCTTATTGGGAGTATGAGAGACTCACAGACTCACGCCCTCACGAGTATGAGTAAAAAGAGTGAATTGGAAGGCCTCTAGCGTATATATAATTAATGTTAATAGTCGTAATGGCAAATGTTAATGGCAAGTGCCGACTGACTAATCCTAATTTATGTGACACTAAAACCACTTCCATATATTTAAAACTTAATGCCCCGAACGATAAGATCGTCAGATTAAGATATTATATGGCCGTGCCGACACAAACTGGTTGTCGAGGTTTCTGGAATGTATGCTACAACCAAGGTGTGTAACTGTAGATACTAAATGTTAAATACTTAATGAATTTCTCTTATTTACACCGCAAACGATAGAAAGAGAGAAAGCGGCGTTCGTGAAACATAGAAAAAAAAAAAACACACACACGCACACGATCGAGTTAAAATAAGAGGAGTGTTGGGAGAAGAAATTTTCTCGCTCATCGACCCAGCAGCCTAACCAACCAGATTAATAAAATCTCACACAGTCATTATTTTTCTGTCGCGGGATAATTAGAGTGCTGATCATAGCTTTACCCGCCGGGCTGATTAACGACATTGGACTCGCGCGCGCGAGCCCTCGATCGTCGTCTTATTACGTACAGCGATATGTATCCCGGCGTTTGGGGCAAAATGGGACGAGGCCGCTTGGAAAAAATCGTACAATTCATTGATTCATATCTCATATTGTTCTTGACTGCCACGAATGTCAACGGAGACTAGCCCCTGCATAACATTTGACGCACGACGAATACGAGTAAAAATTATTTCCAGTCATTCAAGAATCAGTGTGCCATTTTGCCCCACGATTCCCTTGCATTGTGGATATCACGTTTTTTCATCTTTTTTTCTTAATGATCCTCGATTGAAGGCGCGATCTTTGCTGCAATATTGCCTCCTCGAAGCTGCGATATCCCTGTTGCAAGAAATGGGAGAATTAATAATCGCCATGCGAGACGGTAAAACGATTAGCGTATTGCACTATTTCTCCTTCACTGCAGTAGCTAATTTGACACTCTAATTTGCTACGATGCTTTTCTTCGGATTAACGTTCTCTCCTCGTGACATTATTACTCCGCGTAAAGGAACTTTCTTTTACCCCACACACGCTAATTACATTTTATTCTTTAATTCATAATCCGAGAGATTCGAAAATCGGGAATTTTAAATTTGGGACACAACATATTGGATCAATGATTTAGAAAAAACGTGACGTGATTGTGAAAAAGGGGAAATAGCGAACACCATGGAAACTGTGTTATATAAAATGTTAGAAATAAATGAGAATTTATAAATCGGTTTAACGAGCATGAATCGGTGAGTATAGTTGACGTCCGTACGGTGTCATATAACTGTACAAGCCCATTATCGTTTGTACAGCGAAAGGAATAATAAGATGGGGTATTTACATGGAATTTTGCAAGTTGGTACGTAAAGAGAGAACGAATTTGTGTGGCAAGCACTTTGCTTGCTCTCACTCTTTTCGTCTCACGCGTGTAATGAGAAAGCTGCAAATTGCTGGAGGGCGTCACGTGATTCCAGGAGGGAACTTCTCGCTCGCAAGACACCCAAGACGACGTTAATTATCGAAGACCCTCTGCCTCCCAGATTCGATAATATTCAAAGAGAACTCACGACCATTTCCGTCAGATGTTTCAGTCAACATTTCACACAGAAAAAATGTCTTTCCTTCTGCTTTTCTACTTTTTTCCATTTTCTCTTTTAATCTTTTTTACTTTGATATCTTTTCCCTTCGTATCTTTAGTATATATGCGACTTGCTTTTCCAAACGACATACTCGATAATTAATGCAAATCAACCTGAAACATCTGTCTCCGTAATTAACTATAATTATGGGCTTTGCCTATCTCCTAAGGGTTATAATTTCCTCAATTGATTACATTCCCAGCAGGGGAATGCGAGTCACGTTTACATTTTGTTATACGCTCCAGACTTCCTAGGAATTTAACAACAAATTTACACCAAGTCCCCCCCCCCCCCCCCCTTAAGCTGAACCTCCAGTGATACATGCGAGAAAACTATTCTGTCAAATTTGAACGAAACTTTTTGACTAATCGATTGCATTCCAAAAATGTGTATAGAATTTTAATGTAAACCTCAGAATTATGGGCTGGATGAAAGCAACTTTAGAATTTATCATTTGTTGACGAATTGTGACACCAACTGTCGATACTCTGACGAGGACGAAACTCAACGATTAATGTCAGTCTGTTTACTTTTCTATTCACTGGCCTTTTCTACTTCGCGAATGCGACCTTATGGCATTCTTCACTAACAAGCATCAACAGCCTACTAGCTTTGCTATTCAGGCTGTCTTTTCCTCAAGAAATCTTCCCTCGCGTTAACCTACTGACAATACTCGTTTATCATTGTCCATCAATCTCCCTTGCTCACTCTATCTTCCCCCATGGAAATCATAAAACCCAGAGAAAACCCTTTATCTACGGACAGCAACGAATAATGGTCCCACGTATTCGTTGCATTTGATTTCGAATACCATCCCAGGCAATTTTTCTTGCCACAGTAGAATTAAAAAAACAACGATAAAAATCGTTGAAGCAATTTTAACGTAGAATATATTTCTTCCCAAGAAAAAATGACTATTTTTTTTTTCAAATTAGACGAATTATGAGTTCAAGTGTGATTTGCTCACAGACAGGAAATTTGACATTAAATTCTTGCGCATGGGTAGCTTTGCCGAGATGTATTTGATAAATGAAATTGACTAGAGAAAATGTATGTAAATGCTAAAAAAAGATGGAAAAAAAATAGACCCAAGTATAAACTCACGCGCGTTCGTGTCAAGTGTTTCGAACATATTAGCAGTCAACATTATCAACTTCATTTCAATTCCTGTCGCGAGATCATTGGAGCGTGATAGAAAGTACAGCGATGTTGAAAAACCTCGTGTCATGTAAATTGTAAAATACATATTTACGCTTCGGTAAGTTGATTTTCATGAAAACGTTAATTCCCGTACAAATTTGTTAGCGTAGTATCGTTGGCAAGAAAAATTACGAGCTATGTTGTAAGAATTTGAATGCCCGAGATGCAAATAGGGAATTTTTTAGAAAAAAAATGGAAAAATTTGTCTAATGACATTTTTACGACACTAATCGCTAATAGCTTTTTCGTATTGATTCGTATTTTTCAACGACTGATTTTCAACTGACTCTATACAACTGATAATTGAACGTTACGATATGCCGATAGGAAATGCAAAAGACTGAAAATAGAGAGAGAGAGAGAGAATAAGTTTATGTGCGCCTGAGTAAATTGGCAAAAAGCTTGCAACTGCCATTACATTAATAGTTCGTGTTTGCCTGCAACAGAAACCCACCGACATTACTAATTTCTATACACCGATTACCTCATACGTATGTGGTATTAATCGCAAGCGAGGGATAGAGAGAGAGAGAGAGAGAGAGAGAGAGAAGAGAGATTTCAAGATTTCAAGAACCGATACTGCTATTCAGAAAAGAATATATATGGGAAATCGAGAGACGCGGTAGTGGCTGGACGCCAAGTATTTGGAAAAAAAAGCGAACACGACCCCTGCCGCACTCCAATATATTACGATTTAGTCGCAGCCTGAATTCCCTAGAAAAAATAATAAATATATGTATGAGTGAATAAAAATGTCTATGGACACTTATTTGACATGGAAAAGTAATAAATGTGAATGACGCAAAATATACAATTGACAATATTGCGAAATAATTTTATCGTAATTCGGGCACCTCTGATTCTATTATTTTCATCGTTGCTTGTAGGATGAAAAAATTAAGATAATAATGATTATGCAATGGGAACAGAATTTAGAATGAATTTCGAAAAATTCTTTGACTGATCGAGCGGGTAATTCGAACGTGGGAGGTTCGAAACCCGATACTTAGAAGAAATGAACTCGCGACTTCTCTTGAGTTCCGCGTGAGCCGAGAGTCGAGAATTATCGTAATCGTATAATCAAATAATTAATGTGAATACGTGAGTTCGCTCATAATGCAGCTGCTAATAAATCACTCGACGGTGTAGCGGCGTCTGAATTTATCCAAGCCAAAGCTCGAGCGCTAGTAGCACAAGTCGAACTCATTATCATGCGTCTCGATCTAACACCTCTCTAACGTGAAATAATTTCTCTTTTTTTCATTATTTGCCTCAATTAATCGATTGTCGAAACGATTTATTACGAGAATTGGAAAAGTACTACTTTTCATTCAACAGTGAAGAGATGTCGATGATAAAAACGCGGCTAATTTATCAACTCGAGTGAAAAATAAATAACCAAGTATAAGTTACGATTGAATCAAAAGATTATTGAAAAAATCGAACCGGAGAAACCGAAATTTCGTGAACGACAAATTTTTCCGTAGAATCTTCAAGTTGTATATGAATGACGAATTACGAAATCTACATGAATTATCACAAACGCATGTAATTGAGAGCAGCCAAGGCTAAACAAATATCAACATACACTGTCTCAATCCTGTATAAATTTCTACATGATGAATTTACGGATGGGAATGATGCTGGACTGCGCTGCCGTTATATGCGATGACCTTTCGTTGAACACATCGAGAAGCTCCAGGCTATTTTCATCGGTTAATTAATTCTGGGGCTAACCCTTTCCCGGGGGAGAGAGTTAATGTTGAATCAATTACACCGTTGCCACGGGTATAATGAAAGCATCGAAGGATATGTATTGGCGCATTAAAATTTATACGTTCGATCGAGTGCATCGTTTTCCGTACGAATGCGCTCACCATCGGAGCAGGCATCGGTTCATAACGCCGCCTCCGTCCACTCTCGCAGTAGTATATTTACAGTGTAACAAAGTTACACAACATAATCGCGGAATTTCGTAGTTTTGATGTCCCGACGAATTGGAATTAGCTAACAAAAATTTTTAGAGAAATTGTTCCCTTAAAAAAAAAAAAAAAAAAAAAATATGTTGAAATATAAAAAATGAAGAAAAAGAGAGAATTTTTCCATTATAAAAATCGTGACTCAGTTTTACATAATCGAAATAAAAATTTCCCTCCACTCACGACATTTCGATTTTTTTTGCACGAATGGAAACAACGAATAATCTCGCATATTTATAGTTTGCAAACACAAATATAAGACTTAATACATGAGCAACGCCTGGGCAGGTGAATTTCCAAGCTCTCGATATCGGTCGCCATAATTCACGGACGATTTTATGAATCGTATAAGTCCGATAATAAAATGAGAATGGCTCAAAGTCTACGTGGCACATACAAGAGCCAAGCAAGTCAGTTAGCAGGAAGCGAGTTAACGCGAGCATGAAAAGTTTTAGTACCCGGATTTTACAAGCCCAGGCAGAAAGCTTTTTGCACGTCCAGATTATGAAATTTATTCTGAAAATTGCTTTTTACGCCTTCTATCTAAGAGATTATTTTTTACCACTGCAAATTTCTCGTTTCCTCATAGAATCATCGAAAAGTAGGTCATTCAAAAATTGAGAAAAGCATCAACTTTTTTTAGCGGAATACCGAACGATTAATGCCGATATTGTCCGAATTTCTATATGACACACAGACATTAAAGGATGTTGGAAGTATATAGGCTTGATTTTTCCAATAAGAACGAAAAGAGGATCTTTCGATGACAGGCGGATGAAGCTCTGGGTCAAATTAACTCGGATTTCTATCCGCGTAGTCGCTAAATGTGCGCCAACGATGAGTTAATAAGTTTCAATTGCATAATCGTATCAAAAGAGACTTTTCCTTGCGTCATCACTGGCTAATCCCCAATAAATAATAACGAAAGTGCACTTTTGTTTCAGACGAGGCAATTGTTAAGGTTTGTTGACAAGGAAGAGATTCGTGTGTTCGATGAGAGTTGGAACAGGTGGCTTGGTCAGGGCTGAGAACCTAAACGATGAGTTTGAATTAACGAGGGAGAGACGGTTATTTTTTTCCTGGTATACGGCCGGACTCATTAAGCCACTGTATTATTTTTTAATTAAACGGTAACGAAGGATTTATTAACGGGAGCACCGAGGATTCGTGGAATTTCGATGAAATCCGTGTTTATGCTTGTGGACGTGAAAAAAAGAGATAAGCTGGAGAGAGAGGGAAACGAGAATATTCGAAAGTCCTTTCAGAACGCACGTACACACGAACGGCCTTAACTTTACGGATGCGAAAATGCAGCAACGAATTCTGTGGTGGTCTCTCGAGCTTAATAACGAATAACTCTTTTATCGAGTATTCGACATTGATAAATTCGTGAATTTGTGCTGTCGGTACATGTAAGCGTAATTAAGTTATTTCGTGAGAAGCCAAAATTCTGTCTTCGATCAAAAGTCCTCGTTTTTTGATTTAAAAAAAATTCTAATGCGAATATAATTTATTGTAGTCGAAGTTGCAAAAAGTCCCATTCTATTTTTGGGCGTAAGGTCTTTTGCCTCCGGGTCAAGTTGACCCCAGTAGAAGACTAGAGCAAGAAATAACAAGTGTTTGGTGAATATTGTCTTAATCGCAGCTTCGTCGGATTTTATTTTGATAGAATATCGTGGCATGATAGTGGCGTGTGGCTCCGGCAACTCTTTAATCTTGCACTTAATTGTTTATTGCTCGAGTGAAAAGGTAATTTCTGTGAAGCAATAGAGACCACCGGAAGATGAGCTATTAAATGGCGAGAAGAACGAGAGCAAGAGATGGAGGTAGAAGAAGGAGAGATGGGAAATGGTGTGGGGTGAAAAGGAGCTGTTCCCAGAGACTATGACGGGGGTGGAGTCCATAGAAAAGTTGCACCCTCTCTTTCCAACTGCCAGGAGAGGATATATCCGTTCGCGAGCACATTCCCGAGCCATACTTCTCTCGCTCGCGCCGTTGCGAGCAGGAACCTTCTCGGCCCTAAATCTCTGCCTGGCAATTAAACGCCGGCGAAGATTACGGCGGAGACTTGGCTTGAGGTATATCTTCCTCTTACGGGCCCTTCCTCACTTATTCCTGATACGGAACCGGCGGCTAAAACGCCCGCGAACACGAACAGGCTGCAAAGCGAGCACGCCAGAATGCAATATAAAATGGATCGGAATCCAAGCTGGAAATTACGAGCAATTGGAAACGTTAAAAAGTAGCTATTCTAATGGAAATGTTTATGGATTGATAGACCGATTGAATTCGATGGAAAATCGATCCGACATTAATATCGAAAGGGTTGAACTTTGGCTGTGAAAGTTATTTAGAGACTCGAGAGAGTGCTACTCTACCTTAGTAAAAATCATAGTTTTCGGACAATTTTTAAAAGTTGTCGCCGCCACAATCACCATGGCACCCGTGGTTGGCTGTTGGAATTAATTGTTGAGTTAGGATCTTGTATTAGGCATTTCTCGAGCTCTTGCGTATATGTCCTGATTTGAGGCAGGTAAGCCGTACATTTTCACGCAACGTCTAACACTGACATCGACGTAGGAGGGTTTGTACGGTGTGTACAGATATATAAACGAATGGGTCCTTTCATTTAGTCTCTGTATACACTTCCTCTTGGGTCTCGTTACGCAGTGATGCAATCCGAGCTTGCATGTATGTCAAAACGTAATTAGGAACGAGAGGTCGTACTCGAGTCACCAAAGACAGTGGATAAAGGGGGAGATAGCGGGCGCGCAGGCTCGAATCAAGTCGAGTCTTCGTCCTCCGAAGCAGGACAAAGTGGAGCCCGAGTACACACTTGAATTAATTTACCTTCCCCACGATTTGCATTTGCTAGCAGCAGCGAGTCGAGTGGCGTTATCCCTATGGACTCTCCAGCCCTTAACATCGTTGCTGAGTTATCGAGAACTAGTGGCGAGATGTGTGCCTTGTGAAATTTATACATGACTTCCGACATTAGTTTTGAGAGGGAGTAAACTTGTGGCCCATAACGAGCACGGTACTTTGAATTAATTGGAAACACTGACTTAATTGATCAGTCGCTCGGATTCAACGTCTCGTATTCATTCAAAATAATTCGAGTTTCTTTGAGTTTGATTCCGAATCCGTTACGTCATGACAACATTGAGCCCCCTAAGCGTGACAAACTCCTTCCAATTAGATGAAGAAATACGAAAACCTTTTCTTATTGACGTAACGTCGGAATTTCGTTGACAAATACAATTCTGACATAGTCGTAACCGCAAAAGCCTGAAAGCCAATGAAGCCCGACAAATAATCTCTTAACGAATCCTCTCATCGCAAAAATTCGTACAACGTGGAAGAGCTGGTACGATTTTGGTCGTGGAGTATTGAGAAGGGAACGTTGGAATTGCAGTGCAGACGCGGCGTGTGTGTATTGATGGGCTGTAAGACTAGTGTGTCAGGACGCATTTGTTCGGCCATTAATCGAACGAGGGTTGCGCTTCGTTTCGCCCGTAAACCAGTATACATCTTTCACCTCTGTCTTTAACCCTCGACTTGTATTTTCGATCTTACTTTTTTGCTCTCCCTTCCGCTGGTGTTCGCTCGGGCGTCCAACGTGGTGGCTAGAGAGACACGCCGCATTGGTGGCTAGAGAAAAGCAGCTTCGGTGTGCGCCTCTTCCGCCCTTAACCCCCCGGACTGTTGCCTTCGGATCCGTGAACGTTCACGGCTAAAGTAGCACCCGGGCTCAAGACCCAGAGGGTGATTTATCCTTGCGCGCCCCCGGGCCACCGCCTCTCTAATCTCTTCTCTCGCGTCTCCCGTTAACCCCGCGTTATCCTCTCTGTTTATCTTCTTGACTCTTGGCCCTTACTTCCTACTTGGCGCGAAGCGGAACGTCAAATATATTTGTCGACAAACTTGTGTGCGTGCGTGTTTGTGTTTGTGTGTGTGTGTGTGTGTGTGTGTTAGAAGACCACGTTTTCTACTTTGCCAACTTTCTTCCTCTTTCATATCCCTGCTCGACCTTTCTACTTTTCTCTCTCTCTCTCGCTCTCTCGCTTTCTTCCTTTTTTTTTCATCATGAAACCGTGAAAGACAGGAAGTAAGGAGGATCTCTCTTACTATCCACTTTGCACAGCAGCAACAGCAATGAATCACTTCCTTCTATCTGCACGAAGAATCCACTGGGATTCGTTTAGCCCGATACAAAGTAAGAGTGCGAGAGGAAATAACGTTCCCGTGACAAATCTATGCCACTAAACAACCCCCTTCTGCCATCTTTCCCTTCTTCCAACACTCCCAGCTCTCTTTTCAAGAATACTGCTGCTCTCGGACGACACCGAGAACTAGATTGGGAGAAAGCAGAATTCATATCCTGATAGGATTTCTCTCTTACAGTGAATGGTGGTGACTTTTATTGCTATCGTTGAGTTTGGGCTGTGAATATCTACGTGCTCGGATGAACTTTGTGGAATTTTATCCAATGACTCCGGACGCGTTTCAGTTGAAATCGTTGAGAACGTATTTTGCATCGAACGGTGGGAACTACTCTGGAAATGAGTATTAATCATAATTGATAAAATCCGCGAATTAATGTCAGATATTTCGAAACGCTTGGTAAATCGAGGATCTTTTATGGATTATTGCGATTTGAAAGTCGGTTGAGTTGTAAAGGAATAAATAAATATGGTGGATTGAATCCCGACGTTCGTCGTAACGCAATCTCGCGGCGGTTTCGAATTTTATTTCGCGCTCCCAAGAGCAGCGATATCGTCGAGGGAGATCGTGGGATCGTTGAACGAGCTGCATGATGAAAAGCACATCGGGTCCATCTTAATCGATGCACTCCAACGAGTCCGGACTGTGCAATACAGTCTCCCGATTAGAATGATTTAAGCGCGATCCGTCTCGTGCATATTTGCTTATCTCTCTCTCTCTCTCTCTCTGTCTATTTCTTTTTCATTTTCTCCCTCCTCCATCGTTGTTTATTCAAGATTGCCTGTACCTGATCTCAACAACGACGAGACGAAAACTTTCGCGTGAAATTCTCAGCCAGGACGAAGCTCGAAGGAATCACGAACGTGTGTGCAAAAGGTCTGCGCGCTAATGGTTGCGTAAACAAGTCAAACCCGTTGACATCTTCTCAACGTCGACGTTATCAAAATTCTAAATGGTTGTCAGTTGCGCACAACCAGCGCGGAGAACATATTCGGAAATCTCGCCAAATCCCGCGCCGCATCTGTAATTCAGAAAAAGAATGAGTTTAGAAAAAAAGAAAAAAAAACGACAACATGCAGACATCGGGGAGAATATTTTTACGGCGAGGGCAATCAACGTCAACGAAGAATGAGGCCGGGTCAAAAAGACCCAGTGAGTCGACAGCGATTCGATTACTCTCAATGCTTTTAAAATCTACGTATCGAGGAGAACCGAGAAAAAAACACGTGATTATGCTAAGATTGAAATACCAAGATAACGAAAAGAAGTCTGAGCGTTGCGAATTAACCATTAAATCTTAATTGATACATCGATCAATTTGCAAAAAGTGACAAGCGCTCAAACACGCGTGTAGACGTTGATATAAACTCATGAAGCAGTGAGTATACGTATATCTCACTGTTGTATTAATTTTATACGAATAATCAATCCATCACGTGTTCTCAAGAGAGTCCGGACAGATCGTTTATTTGCGATGTTAGCCTCTCGTCGCTTATTAAGCCTCCTCGCCTATAAATGAACATATACACTCTGTATAATACCACCGCGAGTATAACATTTTATCGCGAAGCTAAGATCGACACATTTATCGATTGCATGGCAGGATCGCACGAGTAAGAAGATTTTAAACGTATGTATACAGATGGACTTGAGAAACCAAAGAACAAAAAAAACACATTTCTATCAGGATCGAGTGGGTTGATCGCACGCAGCTCAGTGCAGCCAGATCATTACGATAGATCGCTCCGATCCACCCACTTATGAATTTACGCGCAAAGATCGAAACTGAGATAAAGCTTGCGATTCATTCTGCGCACATTTGCCCTGGTCTAACGGTACAAATGGCCTACTAAGACGCTACGCTTCAAATTCGATCGCTAGCACGTTTATTTAATTAGTCAATTGCTATTTAGCTTTGCTATGTATTAAGCCTTGTATATAGGTATATGGGAAGTAGGAACGAATGTTCAGTCTTCGGAATGGTAAAGGATTGAGATTTTTCAAATTTCCGTCGTTCCGTACGAAACGACTCGTGGATCTGGACTCTGCTTCATCATCGGTACGTACTTTGTTCACTTACGCCTTCTCACACGATCGTGTGTCTCATTATGTGCTCACGTAGATGGACTTTGGTGCAATCCTTCGGTCATACGAACGGGATTATATATGAAGAAAGATGAGTGTGTGAATTACACTCACCCACTTGTACATCGTCTTATACGTAGCCATAAAATCTCATTTTCTCTCTCTGTCTTTATCTTTTTTATTGGCTCTTTTTTGCTGCTATACACGGCGAGAGGAGGCAATTAATAACCGGCCCCGGTGCGCAGATTAACGAGCGCTCCGACGCCGTAATTATATATGTAGGATAATTATATCCACCGAGGAGAATTTATAGATTTGCTCGGGCGGACACCGACAACTCGTTCAGGCATATTGCCGCCTGAGACTCTCTCATCCTCGTCGTGTCTATCTTCGCATATTATACGTGTCCTGAGAGCCACCTGAATATATGTACATAAAAATTTATTTACACATAGATACACACACACACACACACATACACATTTACCTCGAGAGAGAAGTTGTGACTTGAAAACTAATTGCCGATACACTATAATTTAGCACACAGGCTATTTCCAATAAAATTTGGAAAAATTCATCGACATTTACGAGACGCGAATCCATTCGGAAACTTGCATTTCTTTTATGAGACTTGCTTTTATTTAATACCCAAAGTCGCAATTTCTTTAGCAAACAATTCGACTTTACGAAATTATGGAAAATCGCACGAAAAAATAATTTTCTTAAGGTTGTAGTGCAGGCAAAAAACTTTATATTCTCGAATATGCAAAAAAATCTCATCGAGACATACGGGAACTATGTTTTTTGAGATTCAGCAGTATTATATTGAATTTTTTCAACGAATGCGAATAACAACAAGTAGCGAGATAAATAAGTTTGGGATTAGAATGAAACTTTGACACAGAATGACCAGTATAAACATTTTCCTCGTCTCAATCTTCGCCTCAGGTATTACTCGCTGCGGTCTCGCGTCACGTACGATAGTGTGTAATTATATATATATATATATATATATATATATGTATATGTATAAATAAATGAACACACATTAGATATAGCCTGCGTGACTAACGACCAGCAATTGTCTTTACGACGGCTCATTAATTTCCGCCACGCAACTACGGGGGTCAACATGGCGAGTTTCTCGGGGCTACATTCAGCACTCGACACTCCGTCTTTAACGTCCTCTCTCTTTCTCGCTGAATTTTTCTTCCTTTTGACGAAGCACACACCTCTATTGAGAAAAGTTTCTTATTCTCGCCCACATGTGTCGAGATACGAGCTAAATTATCGAATCTTTCCCACAGAACTCCCATTTTCTTGTCTATTAACACGCACCGTATACCGCGAGATCTGTAAACACTTTCCACTATCTTGACGTATCCATCGTTACGAAAATACAATCGAGTAATTACCGTACATATAGTTTCTTTTTCCTTTTTTATTCTCTATTATTTTGTCTTTTTCTCTATACGCAACTCTGACGTTGATTTATCGCAGTCCCCGTAATCAGCGATGAATCGTAAAAGCTGTATAGGATATAAACACGATACGAGAATCAAGACACACTTAAGTTAATAACGTTTGCCACATGAGGCACGGCGACTCATCCATCAGACACTCGAGACCTTCTCTCTTTCTCCCTGTGTCTTTTTCTCTGATGTATTGGTCGTCATTGAATTTTTATAGCGTCGTCTTTAGCACTCGCATTAATAAACATTTCAATTGATTACCAAGAATGAATTATCTCGTACGTTTCGTTTCATTTTTTTTGTTTTTCTAAATTCTACATCGGATCATTGCCGGAGATTGAATTCAATAAGAAGATAAATCCTGGAATCAATTAAGCCGTTCGAAATAAGTGGCCCAATAAAAATTAATTAATCGATGAGATACGATGAGATTGTTGTTTCGAAAAGAATCAAATTGAAGGAAAATGAGATTTCGTTCTATCGGAAGATAAATCCTGCAATCAAATTATATAAATAAAGAGTTGCGGAGATTCGATAAATCGATGAGAAACGATGATTTTTTTTTTTTTCGAGAAATGAGAAGGAAGAATAAGAGAAAAAGTTTTAGTGACGTGTATACGAAACTCTTGTCTATTTGGAGCAAAGAAAAAACGAAAAGAAAAGAGGACGGTGGAGAAGTCCCTCGCGGGATTGTAGAGCTTGGTAAATGGTTCGTAACTAATCATTCTTGGTGTGGTATGGCTTGCTAGGAGAGCACCCAAGACTCTCGATTCGTCATGGCAGCTCAGCGGGAGAGTCTGCCTCCTAAATCAACGATATTCTTATCTCTCGCGAGGGATGGTTTTATACTTTATCTCTCTCTCTCTCTCTCCCTCTCTCTCTCTCTCGCGCGCGCGCGCTTTTCCACTTTTTCCTTCGGTGATGCGCTACTGCCTCGCGGTGTTTTACTCTCGGTAGCTCCACAGTAGTATCATTACGACGATTCTCGACAGCATCCCTTCTTGCTTCTCCGAAGCATCTGTGTATGGGTGAGTGTGAAATTCTAGCACTCGTTCTTCTTTCTTGGCCATGCGCGCGCTTCTCGCGTTTGTCATCTCTTAACGCCGCGGCGTTGCTTGTCATATATGTATACGGAAATAGTATAAATGGTAAGTAGACTTTTGACACTTGGACCGATTTTTCACGCCTACCTACAAGAGAAAAGCTGATAATGCGCTGAGAGTGCAGCCCAGAGGATTTTCACAAAAATATCTATGCTCCGGGTGAGACTTTGCATGGCTCAATTATTCATAAAATTTCATAAACGTTTTTGCCTGAAAAATGTTGAAAGCTTCGAAAGCATAGAAGAAAAAAGTCAAAAAAGCGTTCCAGAGGTTTGGAAAAACGTCCGATTTATGTTCATCCGGATGGGAGTGAATTTTACAAAACAAATCAATAATGACAGCAGTGGGAAAAAGAACAAGACGATGGAAATGTAACAAAAAGTGACAAGGTCACGGGAGCAAAAAAAAAACTGGATGACAGGGAAGAAGGGGTGAGATTAGATGCCGGCAATTAGCGGGAAATATGAGGAGAGTGGTTGCTGCTCGTTGGGGTTGGTTCACTGGGTTTACATGGTGCTTCGTATGACGGGGGTCGTACGATGGCGTACAAGAAGGGAAGAGTAAAAGTGTGTGAGAGAGAGAGAGAGAGAGAGAGAGAGAGAGAGAGAGAGAGCGAGAGAGAGGATGCAGTCGGGTGTGAGAAGCTCCCAGACTAAACATACTCGGCTCGTTAGCGGCGTGTTACCCGATTAACACACCGTACCAGCGACACTCTGTAAATTATACGTGCTCACGGGGGCTTCGGGGTTAACTCTACCCTATCTACCAACTAACATCTCCGTTCCATGTACATGCGCTAATACATCCATACGAGAAACCACAAGCAACGCCATCAAATGCCTTGAAGCGTATGCACGCGAGTACAACCAACCGGGATCAATGCTACGTGCATCCAGAGGTGGCTTGTTGACAAACTTGTCGAATTAATCAAACCACCCCTCTCCCATACCTCTTTCCTCGCGCGACCTCCCAAGCTTTGAGACCCTTTCGCGGAACCATGTACCAACATCCCTCCCATCAAGATATTCCCACCCTTCGGCCATCGAACCCTCGCTAATCATTACTCAACTCTAATCACGTACATCATCTCCTCCATCTGTTTGCTCCAGAGTCACCATATCTTCCCAAATTCGAATCACTGATCTTTCCAATTCAAATCGCAGAATTTTGAGAAATCATTTTACATTTGAATACAATCACGCTGAGAAAACGATTTTTTAATATGTACCAGGAATTATTAACTGCTAACAAATGTAAAGTTAGATACAGTAAAAAACATGTTTTCGAACAGTTAATAAATCATTTATTCCAGCCTCTCGCCATTTCCTGAAATAACCATTTGTTAATAGTTAATAAATAAATCAATAATAGCAAATCAGTTCGATGACCATGAACATCTACTGAGTTATTGGAAATGAAAGCGATCGGACAAATTATTATCTTCAAGGAGATACTATGCCTTGATATATTTTTTGGCCATTAACAAATTTTGTAACAGTTAACGAATGTTTGAATAAAAGTATCAACTAAATATATATTTCTTCATTATAAAAAAAAAATGTTTTCTCCGTACACGAAGGTTATTTTATTTCATATCGTATGGAAAATCGTGAAAAATAATTTTTGAAACCCGTGTCTGTTGTTAGAAATCGTTTGGGTTTCTCATTGAACGAGTGATTTTTAGTGTAAATATTTGCTAAATAAATTGTCGTGCATTGTTGAGCCTGTATTATTCATACAGTTAGATATTTATGTGTATTTTGTATGGAGGCATGAGTGCAATATATATTATGAAGGCATTCTTTGTAATACATAGTGTGCACCATTTCGAAATAAGTTAGTTCTCTTGTCACGTGCTTTAACATTGATTAGCGTCCATGCGCGACAGAGAGACAAAGTGCAACGATACATCACTGTCACTTCGACTCGCCGTCGCCGTCGTAGCACGCCGTTAACTGGAGTGACATCGCGATAACAACGCGGCGGCTTGGCTCTCTCTCTTTCTCCTCTTTCTCTCGCGAGTATTTTTGGCGTGACTGGAAAGCCTGATGGCCACAGCCGGACTGATGAGCGACGAGAAGAAACTCGCGATGACGCTGCGTATTTATGAGAGTCATTAATATTTATGCAAAAGAAGAAAAAATTGCCGTATCTTTGTCACATTGAATTCGACGAACCGCATGGAATGGAGCAATGTGAAATCGCAAGTGCCCTCTTTACATCTGACGCATCAATTTTAATTACTCTCGTTACGCTTTTTCGTGCGAATCGTTCACATTCGATTCTTCAAAATAATATTCTGGGGAGTGAAATTATAAATGTTGTCATGCCGTTTGACGGCCTGACTTTTCAATGAAATTCGCCAGTTGGGAAAAAATAAATAAATTGTTAAGAAATTATATAATTGACATGAAAATAATCGATTAATCAAATGAAATTTTGTTCATAACATTGTCGTAAATATGGATTCTGTCTCGAATGAAAATTCATGAGTTGTCTCGAGTAAATGAAGGAGCCGAAGGGTGTACACAGGTTCGGGAATGCGTCGAGGCGAATCACGTAAAGCCTTCAATTAGGGTGGATCCACGAAATCGGGTTCATTGGAGAGGCAAACGAGTCAATCCGTTTGGAGCAGGAGACAGAGGGCCAACAATTTGCCGAGGAACAAACACGCGCGCAAACGTGCACCACACAGCCGGATCATTCTTGGTCTATAGATTGCTCGTTATCTCGTCGAACTCGAGCTCCGTACAACAGAGAGAACACGTTGGCTCGTAAATACCTGATTGCCGAGTCAAAGACATTCGCCTCGGGCATACAAATCGATCGGCGGACCATTTATGAATCGTATAAAATCCGATAATTTGCATAGTCGACGAGCTCGCTCTCTGAGACATCGATATACTTGTCCGGACTAGTGAATAAACAAATAAAAAAATCAATATAAAAAAGAAAGAAGAAAAAAACACACTGACAAGCTAGTATTTGCGATGAATAACAAATTGAGTAACTTCAACATTTCTCGTGTCGTTGTCATTTTTATCGAACACTGTTTTATGGGCTTTGACATTGCAATCACTGCTTTTTGCATAATTTTACGACGATCTCGACTCATAAACATTATCTTTCGTAATGTCACTCCCATGGAAACCCACATGAAAATTCAAATCTCAAAAATGAGGCAGACTGCAGGAAAGATCGAGGCAGAATGGGACACTTGGAATGCCCAACCTCAAGAAGGGTCTTGGCTCGTTGCATAAAAATTAAGAGATTCCAATAAAACGTTGAGACGTCGAGGCAGAAATGAATGCTTGATCAAATGTTATTACACAAAAACACATGACGCTCGGGTCTCCAGCGAGCATCAACGTTTAGGAGTGTCCATTTCGACAACCATAAAGAGAAAAAATCTTGTCGACCGAGAGAAATAAGAAAAAGATAGAATTTAACAAAATATCGATAAGTTATTAGGAAGTACATTTTAACGATGAGTCGATCGATATCGAGTGTCGAACGATGTTGGGTAAAATGTCTCGTCTCTCTATCGCGATGGCTGTTTCATTTCTCATCTTCATAAATACAATGTAAACGTTGGAAGAGTTGGCATAAATTAAACCGCGAGTGTGTAAATAAATTTTTTAGCGCACGAGCAAAGTTCGCAAAATCGTCTACTTTGAGGCTGACACGAGGCTGCTGCTTCTCTCACTGCTTTCCGTCTCCCTTTTGCACAGGCTCGTTACGCCGCGCATTAACATCGTGTCCCGCTTTTTATCTCGCTTGTTAATCATTTGTTGCCCAAGCGTCTCGAGATACCTCACGACGATCCAACATCGGTTACTATGTGAAATATACAAGCGGTATATAAAAGTGAATAAAAATATATATATTTAAGCTTCTCGTTTGGACTGTTCTCGCGTGGCCATACTTTAATTACCTCGCGAAAGGCTGGAAACATTTTTTATTCGCGCACTCTCGAACACGATTTTCTGTCCTCGTTAGTTCGCCTGAAAATCTTTTTTCTCGTTGCGGTTGCATCGGACGGAAGAAAGAAATCTTGGGCAGATTACGTGTGAAGAAATGGGTAGAAAAATTGTTACCGTTAACCGCACGAGGACAAAAGAGAAGGCTGTGCCGCGCTGCTGCCGCGGAGCGAGCAAAGGAAAATAAAAAAGAAGGAGATGTTGGGACGCGACGCGTAAACGTCGCTCAATCTTGCCACGCTGCGTGATAAGTCACGAGTGCGAATCCGAACGACAGTTTCGAACGACTTCGGGACCGGTTCGCTTATAAACTCTATGTATATGTGTATATAAATACGTACGTTTGCGATCGACCGCCCGTTAACTCTCTTTATCGCATCTCGTTCATCGTTTCTCTTCGTTTTTCTCTCTTTTCCTACCATCGCTTCCTCTACTCCTCCGTTTCGTCGTACACTTCGCGCACTAAAAACGCGCGACCAGGCGACAGGAATTTTACGATCGATTTTTCCAAGTCTCTCTCCTCCCCACGTGAGTCGATTACCGAAGAGAAACTCTGCCGAGACTGCAACAGGAAAAAAGTTTTTCAAATTTCACGACAAACTGTTCTCTGCCCGAAAACATTTGTTTCACCCAAACTTTTCAAACAAACCACCATTCCCGATACCAAGATATTAATTTTCGTATGAATTTTAACAAACTTTGTAATATCAAAATATTATAATTAGATCGATCGAGTCATTTGATCGAATAATCACATCGAAATTTGCTACTTGCACAACCTCCTTTTTTCTACGGAGGTGTAAGTTCAACGTGTTATTAATTTTCTATTTTCATCCCAATGTGGCTCGTTTTACGTAATTCGTTGGGAGTTTTGAATGTAAATCATATTTATAAATGTGTTTATGTATTTTTAACGGTTGAAGGTACTCGGACAAAAGTTTAAGGTTGGTGTTTAACGTCGAATGCGGGGTACCATTTATCGTCTCGGTAAATTACCGTCTTGTTTTAACGAGAAGGGTATAGGTCGACACTTTTTATACATGGAGCTGTAACTACTTTAATGCCTGCCACGATTTCGAAACTACGTACCGCGTGTACAAATATATACTCTTATAAATAATTAATGTGGCGTATATAATTTGGCGTAGATTTATTATCAGTGACATTATGATGAATCAGTCGCGAGAGCTCAACCACGAATTGTTCGATAATGATGGGATTGCGAATTGAGACGTCTCCGCAAGCATGACGTGATCAGGCTGAAGTCACGTGTGCGGTGCCTCCAGCCACGGAAACAAACTTTGCTGCAATGAATTTATTTTTATCCATTTTTTAATTTAATTCGCCAGAGTTATTTTCCTTATCGTCCCGTTATGGCGAATCTAAAATGATTAATGTGCCACCTGGTGATGGATGGAAAAGATCGGAAATCTTTGTTACGTAGGAAGTTATAAATTGATTCGATGAACATTTCACAAAGAAATATTTTATAATATAGGAAAAATAGAGAGCCAGAAATTTCTCACTAAATTGATTGAATTGTAGAACGAGTCTGATGACTTTTCAACATTTGACAAGATACAACGATTAGTTGATGTTGCGAGATAGAGAAATAATTTCCTTTCATTTCGACACGCGCTTGCCCATTCGCAAAAAGGTCTGCGCTCTTTTTATTATTTTCTTTTTTCGTTCCCTCTCATCGACTCGATCTTTTAGCGGCTTTTAGAGTTGGGTGGTGTCGATGTGTATGTTTGCCGGGGACGATCATGATTCAAACTCAGAGACAATAAATTAACTGGGTTCGCGCTACGTGTGGTTTCGAACTCGGCAAAGTTCGGACTCGCCACACGGTGGCCAAGAATAAAAATATATACGTCGAGTTCTCCTCGGGGTTGCCGAGGAGCGGAGACATTAACGACGCCTGTGACACCATCCAACGGACATCGTCCATCCTTTTCAAATCCCAATTTCTCTTCGCACTCACTCTCGCTGCTTTATGTCCAGGAGATTTACATCCACTTCTCACGTTTACCTCTTAAACAACTAAACGAATATAACCAAGATACATATTTAGAGAACGTATTAAACTCGAAAGCTTTCATTATCGCTGAACATTTTTATAGATTTTTTATAAAAAACTTTTTTCTGCTTTAAAAAATATCAAACCCAAATGATTTCGAGTTCCTGATCTTTCAGCACATTTCATTTCTAAGCACGTGGATTATTCATGGATTAATTCAAGATGACGTCAATTCAAATTAACACGCGCGAAGAATATTATTTTAAATTCGGATTCGCAAACGATCTGCTTATTGACGCAAATTCACACCGCTCGGTCGTTTACTCATGACCATTTAATTAATTCGATCATGTTAAGTGATTAGTCCAACTGGCCGGGAATATCTTTTCAATTATACGCTTTGCTGGTTGTGCCACCTTTTTCAATTGTTTTACTAGATGTGCGTCTTTATCTAGTGAATTTCAATCCGTATATAAGACCGCTCGAGATCTTGTTCCGCAGACAGTCTACGGAATCGACAAGGGTGAGTTTTCTTTGTTATGGACACTTTACGCGTTTCCGCAACGCTATCAAGATATTTTTCGAACAATCATATTGTCGAAAAAGACAAAATTTCAAAATCCGTTGGATTTCCATGGAATTATTATTTCAGAACCGCCACGAAATGAAGGGATACATAATCATCGCGATTTTGGGAATGATGATGGTCGCAGTTTGCGCTCATCACAGTGAAGGTCCCAACGACCCGGAGGATTATCAGGACGTGTGGGATTGGCTGAATAGTTCACCAAACAATCGACCCACTCCTCGCCTGGTAAGTGTCTTAAGAATAATTTTGTAGTATGCTTGCTCCTGACACAAGAGAAATATCATTGTCTCGGAAGAATCAGAAAACTATTAATAAACGACGGGGTGGAGAATAATTATCGACGTACAATGTTCAGCCCCGGCATCACCATTATTCGGGCGGTAAAACCAAACAACCAGCTTCTACCCGTGTCGAAAGGAAGAATGTCGAGGCACCCACCGAGAAGACTATCACCTCCTAACCGAACCCGAATTACAGCACAAAGTCTTCAACGAATCAATAAAATTCAAACTCGCCGATCTGATCCTACATATGAAGAGCTCGCTTGGATTTCTCCGGCCCCGAATTATCAACGCGATCATCGATAGATTTTGTACCTTCGAAACCACGATGAGATTTGAAAAATAGACGATTGTATAGCGAGGCCTGTAGCAGACATAAAATGAAGCGAATGCTCGTAAGAAAATGGACAAAATAAATTCAACGTCATTGTGAAATTTCTCTAGTTCATTCCCCAGTTGTGAGTAACGGTGAATTGTTTTGCAAAAATCATGAAATTTCGCTGCGACATCTTCCGGATGCTGACGTCTCATCCCAACTAATCACAACTAATCTGATTAACTAACAATAATTAATAAATAAATAAAAGAATCGAGGGACCTGCGTGGACTACCGGTCGATAGGACTGCCAGCGATTTGTTCCGTTCGAACTAAAGCTTTGGGTCGTCGTACGTGTTCTGATGTTTTGAAATGGTATAAAGGCGACGCAATAGAATCTTTTCCCCGTTGATTTATTACAGCCTGTCCTGTAAAGTTGACCTCGGGAGATTATGGAAAGCAATATCAACGGCATAATAAAACGCGTCGAGCATCTTTATGTATACAAGTCCTGGAGTCTAGCGATCTCCGACGTTGAACGATCGCGGAAGTAGTTTTCTCAGGTCATCGATGTGCTTTGCCCTTTAATAGGGCAGGGGTCCTGGCGATGATTCCATGCACTTTTAATCCATCCGTTATAGCTCAAGATAAATGGCTTTTGGTGCGAGTGGTGATTTCGAGTCTATGCTCCAGTCCATAAGGTGTATCTTATGTTTATGTATGTATCGGGTTTGTGTGTGTGCGGATATACGTCATAAAGGTAACGAAAAGTGAAAAAAGGCAGGAAAGAAGGCAGCCGATATCGTCGAACGAACATCCGCACGAGCAAAAACGAACGTATATACATGAAGGTATACGATACCCAAAAATGCACAGAGACACGGGAAAACGTATAAACGCCGAGATACAGATGCCAAAAATGCAGAGACACACATACACACTGACTAGAAACTATTTACGAGGAGATAGCAAGCGCCATTAAGCGAATCAGATGCCACGAAACGGCCAGTGTATTTTCCCAAGCTCTTGCGAATGGGTTGACATCTTTTATGATCGGCTTTATCTCAACGACCCGGGAGATGCGACCGAGCCACACAGACAACACAAAACGATTCGACAACGATTCTTTCAAAGCCCACGACGCGAAAAAGAGGACGACATTCGTAATACTTCCTTCTCTCTCATTCTTCGTTCTACTTTCCTCTTGCAATTCTCATCACTTCCCCAAGGCTTTCTATATCTTTGCACGAAATCGCTCTCTCGCAACTGCTTCTTTTTTTGTCAGAGCGAGAAACTCGCAACGTCGATTCACATCGGGCTTGAAATTTTATTTATTATTATAAACGTTTATTCGGAGTAATCTCGAGAAATGGCAATTTTTTCACTCATTTCTTGAATCTAGTTTCGTTGTGAGCAACAAAATGGTCATTTTGTTGAAAAATCGCAATGGCGGGGCAAACTTGGCGATAAGAGAGTGACCCAGAGCACAAGCAGAGTGAAATGAGCGTAAGAAACTCATGAAAAATCCGAATCTCTTCAAGTTACAAATTATCCGCTCGATTTTGCTCGTTTACATTGAACCGCGAATCGGTTTAACGGTGAAATTGCATCGTGTCTCGGAATCCATGAGAAAGTTTACGAGCCAGAGATAAGGGCTTTAAAAATATCGAATTATTAAGTTTCGGAAATGAAATGGGATTTTTATGGCTCTCGTATCGGATTATAGTGGATTTTCACTTGCTCGTAGGTGTGCTTGTAAAAGGGTGTGAGTCGTTTCTCCGTTTTACGTCAAAAGTCTTTGCAGAGGCGTTTTATAAGAAATATTATTGCTTGCGATCGTTGAGTGACGATTGTTGAACAACATGCGCGTGTAATAAACATACGTGCGCACATAAAGAATAACTATAAATACGCGAGATATTATAATTCTTGGAACGATGTGAATAGAATTGATCGATGATTTGCCTTTCCAAACGTCTCTCGCGTCTCAAATAATGGCAATCATTGAAGTGCTAAATATATTATTGCGAGTATGATTATGCGGCTGCTCGACGTTTTACTCGCAGCGTAATAATTTATCGACAATTTCAAAGATATTTGCATCGTTCACTCGTCGAGAGTAAAAAATTAACAAACACGAAGAATGTTTCCTCGCACAGATGCAATATTGCAGCGCGGAGTTACAAATTTTATTGGTTGCGGATGAAACATCGCGTGTGTCCGAACAATCAACGAGACGGATACCAAGCTTTTATCTCAATTTGCATCACCTGCTTTAAATATAAATGTGGACTTGACTATGTGATCTCTGCTATTCTCGAATTGCATGTGTCATTATACCGCACAATCGACCAACATACAGTTATCCACTAATCTGATATCTATGCGTATCAAAGGATCGAATCCGGATTGAAATTTTATCCGGATTATGTTAATTTCTGCAACATCTTTGAGTCGTTCAATCGGTTGATGTTTCGATCTTAGATCGTGAGGATATTTATTTATCAATGCAAAGGATGCAGTAATAGGGAGAAAAAAAAAAAAAGAAGAATTGGGGCGAGAAAATCGAGTCAATCAGGTTGACGAGTGCGTCAATCACTGGCACGAGAAAGTCGGCTGCTCATGGTGATTTTGCAGAGGTTTCCAGCTGAAGAGAGCGAGAGAGTATCGGGTGGTGAAATATATTGAAAATTGAATAGCACGCGCGCAACCGCGATGTATATTGGTGGCTCTGAATATATACTGGTGCGGTGTTGTACACAAGGTGGTGTGCACAGGACAGTACTATGTAAAAGCGCGATTGACGTTGAAGTTTATCTCGTGACAGCCGTCTGCTCGATTGTCGGACAGCTTTCCCGGATGCAGAGTGAAAGAGGGAGAGGGAGTATACAGACTGGCATACAATGCGGACAATGAAACTGCCCATCCGTCTGCCTCTTTGGACAATGCTAGATGCCACATCGGGTGCACCGAGAGTTTGAAAATGGAATGAGGAGGCATATACGTTTAATGGGCAAGCGCCCGCGCGCGCGAGCGATATGCTCTCGCGGTTGCCTTCATCTCGAGTTGGCGTTATAATTAAGCCAATTAATAGTTACGAAGAAAATAAATCGAGAAGCGAATTTTCATTTGATGCCGCGGATATTTTTGTCTGTGGATTGAATATTTATCAGCTCCGTGAGATCGTTATCGAAGAACGTCAAAAAGTAACTGACTCTGGAGCGACTTCCGTTGGTTATTTTAGTGTTCTTTTGTGTTCGTTCTGTCTCGGCACATTTATAGTTGCAAAGTTTGAGCAACCGCAGGATAGAAAATCGATCAATTACTTGACCAATACAGTTCTCCTCGAGAATAATGACATAACGATGACAACGGGAACCGCAGAGCACGGTTGTGTGACGTTCACAAAAGCCCATAAGGACAAACAATCATCAGAGCCCGAGCGAGTCGCTTGTACTGACGCTCGTGAGGAGGGGTGTCAGCCACTGCAGGAAGGTAGACAGTGCGAGGGAGAGAGTGTGTTAGAGGGCGTAGAGGTGCCAGTAGAACGTCGGATGGGAACTAATGGGTGCCTGTCGGAGGGCGGAGGTCGACCATCCATCACCCAACACCGGCCACCTTCATCATCCCGGCGGTCTTCCTTCTCCCTCCATCGTTCGCTCTGCTCTTCTTCGGGCTGCCCCCCCCCCCCCGGGTGGCCGGACTGCGAGTTACGGAAATCCGTGTGGTACCCGAAGATCCGGCGGACCACGAACACCATTTCTTATTCGTTTTCTCCTCTTTTTTTCCTTTTCCAACGATCCAGTCAGCGATGAAGAAGTAATCGTTTGATCCTCATGCGGCTGGTCAGGAATCAAAGGTGAACGCGTTCCCGGGTGTTGATGGGCACTGCCTCTAAATCAAGAAATTATGTCTTAATCACGGTTGGCCTAAATCATTTTTCTACATCTCCTCTCATAGTGAATTGGTAACTTCTACCCTGGCTACTTGTTGCTGGTCAGAAATTCAATTCATTTATTATAAATTATTCAAAATATAGGCCAGACCACGTGTGGGTGTTTAGAGGCGTACAAATTGGTCTTCGGTGTCAGTGGGTTAAAGCTTTGGGAGTTATTGACCAATGCCTGCAGGCGATTAGTTGTCATTGAATTGAGGGGAAAAAATAGTTATATTTCTTGACGTTTTATGGTCGCAAGATTTCCTTGTCCGCCTAGAACCCACACAGTGACTAATCACGAAGGTTAAATAGGCTCGTTGAAACTCGAGAGCGCCCTCGCAGCCTCCGTTGGACTCTGATCGAGTCGATATCGGTTTAGCACCGGTGGGTGGCTCGGTGAACCGATATCAACTATGTTCAGCTGCATTGAGCACACAACGCCCTCTGGGTGTGGTATTACCAAGGAAGATGGATAGAAAGAGAAAACGAGACAGTAGAAAAGGGCGGCGGCGGCAAGATTTATGCCAGCTTTTAGCAGTAGGGTCTCCTCCCCGTAGCCTCGTAACCTCTTCGACGCCGGAAGGGCGCACCGGTGCAACCTTCCCAGCGGTAACAGTCATATTTTTTCAAATCTATCGACGCTCCGTGAAGTTGCTATGAAAACCAATGGGTTTATGAGTTTCTGTGCGGAGCAGCTTTCAAGCTGGAAAATCTTTCCAAGACGGTGACTCAAAAATTATTCCGTAAAAGTGAATCATTTTTGGGAGGGAATCGTAACTCATTTCACGGTTGGCTTGAACGAATGATTACGCATTCACATGATTACTATCCATCTGTTCTTGTCCCCGAAACCATTCTCGGAGCCCGAAACGAATTTATTCATTTTCATGCTGCTGCTGAAAGCCGTCATTCATTTTTTTTTTTCTCGGTCAACCAAGACCATTACACTAAAGTTCCAAACCCATCAAGAGCACACTTTCTCGAATCTCTCTCTGGTCGGATAAATTTGAAGGGAGATCTACGAGGCTGCACACTACGCGACCATATTGTCCATTTTTTTTTCTTTCTACGAATGTCCGCATATTTCTCCACGCGTTGGACACGCAACCCCCAAAAATATCGGCTCCACTGTGAGAACATAAATATAAGAGGGCTCGTTCCAGGCTTTCGCATGGACCTTCTACGAAAGGGCAAAAAATTCAAGTTACATCTTTCTCGGTCTCCTGTTGGTTCGTGTTTGCTTACATCGTCCCACACCCTCGTCCACTTTCTGTCGTGTGTGGAGGGGTGGCTCAGGCCAGACAAGCTTCTACATAGGGCTTTCGTAACTCTAGCTACGTTGCTGGGATTTATAGTCAAAATCTGCGTGCAAGCGCTGCCTCGTACATCAATCTGCTCCTCCTTGCACACTACTTCCCACTCACCCTTTCTCTTTCTCTCACTTCTTCTCTACTCGCACCCTCTATTCGAGAAGCTAAGAAGTTGGCCAAACTGTGAGCAGACTCGAGGATGAGAAGGACATTCCTCACTTGCTCTCCCTCCCTCTCTCACTTGTACACTCTTATTCGCCCAAATCAATCCTCGATGTTCACCCACGTGCCTACAACCTTAACCCTTCAAACATATACGCAAGCACATCCTTGCACACTGAGACACGCGCTCTAAGGGAGCACTCACCATTTTCCAGGACGCACGTTTGTCCGGACTGTCTATTCGTAACGATGGCTCGTTGGCCCCTCTCTTCCCTCTCACTTTCAAAGCGATTTCGTTCAGAAGATTGTCATTTTCCTGAACCGTTTATGCGGCTTCGCGAATATAATTTAAAAACCTGGAAACATCCGGAGTCTCGGCCAAAGTGGGACGAAATTCTAATAGAAATTTAGCTCCAAATACATTTTGCATTCCGGAGGGGGTGTACGACAAGCACGGTGACACGTGGGCGTGGGTCGCGTGGGACGTGAACATTTTTTGCACATCCTGAGATCGAGAAAAAAAAACGATAAAAAGCGAGAGAGTAATTGGACATAAAGCTTTCGCCCATAAATATACCGGGCGTGAGTTAGTCGAAAGAGCGAGAGCCTCGAGTATCCAGATACACATGTTCAAGTCCCTGTAAAGTTACACGAGCTGAGAGATCTTTGCTTGTGAAGTTAAAGAGGAAGCTGTAAAGAAAGTGTCACTCGACACTGCGCGCCAGACGCTTTCGATGAATCAGCTCATGCTTCAGCAACACAATTCGCCAGCTCCAGAAGCTACGACTAAACGGACTGTGAGAGAATTTAATCTTTGTTGGAATCTTGACCAGACACGAGGCTGGATGGAAAAAAATCAATAATTCTTCTCTACATTGCTGGGAGTAACACATGCTCATTCTAATTGAAAATTTATTACCGGCTTGATAGGATTATCGAAACTGTGTGTCAGGGCGTAAAAGAATTCTTAAATTCACACAGTGTTCGTTTGTCTGTTACGTTCTCTAGAGCATTAAGTTTTCATTGACATACGCGTGTTCTCCTGACAAAACTCCTGTCGTATACGGTGCGCACACGAGTTGCATAGTGCATTAGCCCATCCACGTCAATGAGAAAATCCCTGTCCGAAAGTCTCGCATTACGAGGCTTTTTCTCTCGTTCGTTGGATTTCACTCTCTCCACGTTTTTCGTCCTATTTCCAGATCTATCCGCAGCTCATCTTCGGTTTTTTTATATTTTTTCGATCGATAGAAATCCTACTTTTCCAGGATTCGTCTCACTTTTTCAACCCACAGAGATCTCTGGAAAGATTGATGACAGTTCGATGCGACACTCCGATCTGGCTCCTCGAAAGAAACTTTTTTTTTCTTCGCCATTCTTTGCTCGTAAATAAGAAACACGAGATTTTTCACCGATAAAAGTAGAAAACCCAGAGGCTCAAACGAGACACAAGATAACGATCTTGTAGACGTGTCGATGCTTTGCTCAATCGATTTAAGTGCCGCCATCTTGACTCTCTGTTCATTTATTTGTCACCAAAGTTATTTTCATTTTTTTTTCATCTCTGGCACGTTCGTTTGAAATTAATTCAGTTAATTTTTTTAAAAAAAGGGTTAATTCGCTTTTAGTCGCGTAATTGTTGACTATAAACGTTGAGAATGAAATAAAGGGAATGCAACTTTGAAGAGGAGTGGAAATAAATAGGGGTGAAGATCTTAAGGGCAAAGCAGAGCAAATGATCGAGTTGCGGCAGCTGCGAGAAGGAAACAGAGATTTTTTAGTCGCGCTAATGCTCGTATTTTACTTTAATATACCGGAGGAGATATGAGGAGGGAAACTCTCGAACAGCATCTCATCTTCTTAATCTTCCGAACGAGCAAGACGCTCATATAAATTCGTATATAGAGGTATATACGTATTCACTATATGCGTCGTCAGCAAAAGCTCCCTTGACAGATTTACACCTTGGCCATTTGTTGAGTAAACAGTTGTATATTTTAATTACGAAAGAAAAACACGCAGCTCGTTCGTGCGTGCGCGTGTCTCGTGGAAAAGTTGTTTTTCTTTGCGAGCTCTCGCTTCGTTTCCGATCCAGAAATTCTCAAACTTTCAACTGCCACGAAAAAAGTTATCGTCATTCGTGCAATTCACAAACGATTCCGAGTGATCCAAATTGTTCTCTTTGAAATAAAGTTGAAAATAAAATATTTTACCAAGTGCTGAGACGCTTTCGTTAATTTATAACCTCGTCGCGCTCTCATGTTTGCGATCGTTTTAGATTTTTTAATGGAATCAATTACGTGCGAAAAGGGAAAATTTCAGTGTCAAGTGATCGGAAATTACTCGGCAATTTCGGTGAAATTTGTGCCTCTTGAGATGCTATTTTCGGTGAATTTCTACAACAGAGCTCAAGATTGTTAGAAAAGCTAATTATTTTTCACCCTCTCGTACGCGTTGATGCAGTGACAAATGGATCAAACACAAGCTCGTTTTTTGTTTTCTCATTCTCGACGTAACGCAGGGATTGAGGAACCCCTGAATTTTCACACTTCCCACACTCTGGCAAAAGCTTTTCTCTGGCCGTTATCCTGCACGGGGAATGAATTCCGAACAAGCGAACTAAACTCAGGGTAAAACTCGTGGTGCCTGGCGGGATGAGGGAGAACCGCGAATAAGGTGCGACGAAAAAATAAACAATACGGTATATAATCGTGTTACAGCAACGAACCGAAGCTGCCCGAACCGTTCCACCACGAAAAACATGTGGATCGAACAGTTGGTGAAAATTTGGAACGAACTGTAAATTTCCTCCTCACACCCTACGAATTCAATTTATAGAAACTTGTTTAGAGAATTTTCTACCTGCTCCAAAATAACCGCATTCAAATTCGTCGACAGTTTGCTCTGATGTAAACGTCGCTTGCACGATTGAATGAACTTTTTCATGCTACGAAGAGTTGATGGAAAATGAGACTTTGTCAAAACGTTAAATGGTGTATAATTGTAAATCGGAGCTGTTGCACCAACTTCTCGTTAGCAAATTACGTTGGAAATAATAAAGCGATGCTACGATCATTAGGTGGTCATTCGAAAATAATTTCGTGGGACAAACACATATATTTCTTTAATATCTGCTCACAATATATATATTGCAGTCTGAGGAAACAGGTTTCTGAGCAAAGTGCTTCGTATTTATACGACTTGCGGGGTATGAATGCACAAACATAGAGTGTACGGGAGAGGATATAGATGGCGCTCGTGCGAACTCGTTCCATTTCCTTTTCCGGCAGTGAGCAGAACTCGCGACAGTTGGATTAATGATTTCGCGCTCGATTTATAACGCAACGGTGCGGATCCCTCGTGCAAGAAAGTCGTCCGTCACCGGAAAGTCGTTTCTCAATCAGAGAAGCTTGTCGCTTTAGCCGCACCGTTCTCCCGCGCGGCGTTGTGTTTCGACCAACATTCACCCCGAGTCGGGAACATTGCGCGGAGAAAGAAGGAAAGAATGAGAGATTTCAGTAGCTGCCTCTCATGTTTCCTGCTCAGAGAATGCCACCCTTACCATTGCTTTAGAATGTGTACAAAAAACGGGCGTGTATAAGCAGTGTCGCAAAAGTAACACGAGCCCTTAACACTGTGATGAATAATGAAATTCTGTAGAGAAAATTCTTCATCCCTATTATTTTCTACGACCTGAGAGTTGCTGAGAAATTGATTGAATGGACCGATTAACGGTCAGCGCCTCAACCTTCGTTTACGCAAGGTCGTTGCGGTATTTCGGGAACGGTCGAATACGAGAGGAATAATTTCAAAGACTTTTCTCTGGAAAACTGGAAAATGTATGGAGCCTCGAAATATCTAGAGCAACTTTTAAGACGCCTTGTATGTAGGTTTTTAAATGTGTATACGGGTAAGTATAGAGCCGGTTCTTTCAAAGCGATCGTCATGAGTTTCGCTTAGCTCTCCAACGAGGCAGAAACCTCTGCAGCAACTGGTGGTAGCGAGGATTGCCAACACGCAATACACTGCTGATGGTTTTCCGAGGGAAGTCTCTGGCGTATACCAGACCGCAGAGAAACTTGACGCGATTGCACAGTAGCCGAAGCAGCAGTAGCAAGTAGCCCCTCATTTTGTTGCTGGCCATGAGCAAAGTGAGAACCCTCGAGCTAACGGAGGCAAGAGAACTGGGCAGAACTCGACCCTCCTCTGCCACAATTAATTATTACGTTTCAGACCCTAACGACGCAGACCCTTTTGCGGCTAACCCCGTACCCCTCGCACTATTTAAAGATGTACAGGGTGTTGCATGCTCTCTCGCTAATTTGGAAAATCCTCTCGTGTCCTTATCCCCGGTTATCGTAGCGTTTCGCTGTGTTCCTCGATTATCAACATGGAAAAATATATGTTTGCAATTATTGTGAATAAATATTAAATCATCATAATCGTTCCTCCATCCACGAGAGATTCAAGATTTTTAGAGACATAGAGATTTAGATGTATGCGTAAGGAAGAATTTAGTCTAAAGCTCGAGCGAATTCCCGGTTGTTGACGGAATTTTCATAGGCTCTAAGAAGTGGCGCACGTACCACATCGACGATTCCATGTCTTGCTTTGATCTTTCGCGTTCCCCCGGTCGTGTGGCTTTTGGTGGTTATACACACACACACACGGCGTGCAGCCATCCGGACGAAATTAATTCTGGCCGAATGCTTCTGATTATATCTTCTCGAGGTATCGTAGATCGTAGGGATCATCGAGGAATTTTGGAATATATTCGTCGAGAATGTGTACGCGTAAAAGGGGCAAGTATGGAATTTGAGAACACGGTATGTAATCTGGTACGAAGCGTATAATGGAAAGTGAACAGTTGGTTGGGCACTATTCCCTTTGATGCTGAATACACCCTCTCAAACACCATGTCAATGAATCGTCATGTGCGAACTCTCGCGAAGATTGAAACTTGTCAAACGAAGGAACAAAAGTTAGTTTGACAACGGAAACGAAGCAAAGTAGCGGAATAAATAGAAGAATTGGCTGGAACAAAGAAACGAAGTGAAAAGAGAATTCCTCGAATAAGAAAATGGAGTTTAGTGTTTTGTTATTGAGTCGTATCACGCTTGTCAGGCAATTGGCCAATCGTATAGTAAAATTGGCCTGGAATATGAGCTGATTAAAAAAGGCCATAACATCTTAACGACTAGAGTGGGTACACGAAGGAGTTTTATGCCGCCTCAGGTATATAATCCTCTCGCATTGATGGAACGTTGGATAGAAGTAAAAAAAATGTGAAAAGAACGAAAAGAGCTGGTGGAACGAAGCACGCATTGCACCTATCCTCTAAGCGATATCTCTATATTCTTCCTTGTATACAGTTTAACATGTAACGCGAAAAAAAAAATATACGCTCTCGTGAAACACGCGGCGGCTCGTTCCCGGAACGTTGAAAATTATTTATTAACGCCGGTGTAATTACTGGACTCTGGGCGGCTGAAGATATATGTCTGCTGGATTAACGAGGACTGACCCTCTTTATGGTACCCTCATGCAACTCGCTACTACTGTATAAATATACAAATTTATATACATATATATCGATGGACTTTAATAGGCCCACGATAAAATGTCATTATCTCCAATGCACGAATAGGATTAAACTATCCGATCTAGACGAGTGTATCCCGTAAACGAAGAAACCACACACACGCACACACACAGACGAGCATATACAGGGAAGCAATTTATAAACGTATTTTGCAATCATAAATAATAATATGAACGATGATCAAAGTTTTAATTATATGCTATCTAATCAGTTCGTAGATAGTGAGCTCGTATCGAGTCTTCGTGTGCTTATTTATGAAATAAATAATAATTAAAAACATTCGCGTTAATGTACCCTCATGAAATATGATGATTGGCTTATATTTATATGAGAAAATTCGTAAGAAACGGGATTAAGCTGAAGTCTAGAAACATTAAACGTTTAATAATTAAATAATGCTGAATAATGAAATGGGCACAGAAAGAAAACAATCATCGGAATAGCTGTAACGTTTTGCAAGTCAAATCTTATGGTTTTTTTTTTTTTTTTTTTTTTTTTTTTTTTTTTTTTTTTTTTTTTTTTTTTTTTTTTTTTTTTTATTTTTTTTTTTTTTTTTTTTTTTTTTTAGGTTTTTTTTTTTTTTTTTTTTTTTTTTTTTTTTTTTTTTTTTTGTTTTGTGCGTAGTAACTTTGCTGGGGGCGCTGTAAGACGAGTGTGGAGCGTGGCGCACGATAAAGGCGTGAAGCAAATTCCGGGAGCGGGTTTTATGTGCCGGAAAATGCGACGGTTTTCATGGAACGCGTATGTCTCGGATGTGTAGCGTTGGAGAACAGTATTTCACATTCCCAGAGACATGTGTATGTTTCTATATAGCTATAGATATATGCATATGTATACACGTATGTAGGAAAGTGTATTTCATGTTTGTGCTGAGACATCTGAGGGGGTATGAGTGTAGGTTGAGAAATGAGGCAAAGAAAATAATTCTTACGGGTATGAGCACTTCTTACGAATCGTCGAGGCACTCTGAGAAAGAACCTCTTAAACATGACTCTCTCCGTCTCCCTAATCGTCGAACTATCTGCAACACAATTCTTCAAAGTTTGGACCACAAGGAAATGAGAATAATTGAGTGGTTAGTATTTTTCTTACGGATTTCAATAGCAAGTATGAATAATTACTGCAATTATTGTGAATACGTTAGTTTTTTTTTTGGTCACGTAAAACTGTGCTGTTTTTATTTCGTGGGAGAAAGGAGTAATTTTTGTTGGTTTAATAGAGACATGGTTCTCGAGGTCCAGTAAAATGGAACGATGACGTCGAGGCTGTATGAGAAAAGCTTGGGTGAATTACGCTCGAAATACGCTGAGGACATCGTTCGCCAACCAGCATCATCGAACACATCTTTATGACGGCCATTAATGTCCCGTGCAAAAGCTCTTCAATGGGGTATACTACGCGGTGGCCACAGCACCGCCTTCGTTAGATCTACGCCATACGTCAACGCCATCTTTGTTTATCTCTCCTCTCGCTCCCGCTTTTGCTTCCAAAGCTTCGCTTTCCTGCGCGTTATATTTCCGTCATTGTTACACAGGATGGGCCTCATTTTTCGAAAAGGCTCGGCGACACTGAATGCCTACGCGCTCAGCAAAGAAGAAAGGGCGTAACTTGAAAAACACGAGAAATGCACATTCGAGTGTTTCGTGGAAGTGAGACAATGATAAGGGGTTAAGCGATGACGTTTCTAGTGCCGTGTAAAATTAAGAAATGGAGCAGAAAGGAAAGTAGAGGAATAAGAAAAATGGCAAGAGGAGGAGGAGGAGGAGGAGGGGGAGGAGGAGGGAGGAAAGAGTAAAAGAGCCAAAGGGGCCATCAGGTCGAGGTGGGGGCAGGATGAGGAGAAAGAAAGAGAGTGAGAGAGTGGGCGAGCGAGAGGTATCGGGCAAACGAGTGTAGCGTATGATTTAAGGGGGTCTCGGAGCCCACCCTACATGCGCCAAGGATATGAGTTACTGCGCCATATAATTCCATAATTCAGATTCATACCCGGAGTTTACGGCGTCTGGGTAACAAGCAGACTGCGCCCGTTGTTTTATGGCCATATCTCTTTCTTTCTCTTTTCCCCTTCTACTCCTACGCTTCCCATTCGCCTGATTCCCGAGATTTACTATATTTCTCCACATACGTATATCGAGACTACCGCGCCATCCCTCTTTCTCTTTCATCCCCCATGTGTTTCAGTCACCGCTCAGCCCAACTTGCTCCTTCTCTTTTCATTCTCTTTTACTCTCGATTCAAGCTCAACTCCAATTCGTAAATCCGTCGTACAGTCATTTTCCAACCCTTTGTGCACACTTTCCATCATCGAGAAAAATTGCCAAAATATTCGCGAACAGTCTCCCGAGTGTATTTTCGAACGTTCAGTCATTTTTACTCTCAAACAAAAATTGCAGTGAATGAAACGGGCTGTGAAAAGTGTAGAGATGAAACTCAAATAATCAGCTGGGGCCGAGTTTTTCTCGTAATTATTTCAATAAGCAAAACTGCCTTTGCTTCGCTGTATTTTTTCGCATCCCCCTGTCAGAAAACTCTTTTCAGTTAACCAGAAACTCCTTAGCAAGGAAAATGCTATTCCTATCCAACGTAGTTCGTATCTCAGTAAACAGGACCCTGACTCTGTTAAAGATCCCGAGTGGCTTTTTTCATGACGTCTGAACCCTCGTATGTACTTCAGATGTATGTCTGTATGTTTTCTTTTTTTATTTGGCTCCTCGTCGCATTCGCATGGTACGGGTGTTCCGAAAGGATCGTTCAAGTGATCTTTCAACCCTCGAGATCTTTCAACTCCCTTTCGCATGTACGAGCCTCTCCAGAACCGACCAAACCACCACTTCTCGACTATCAGGGTAATTACGTATTTTTTTTTTTTTTTTCGCTTCGAGGCTCCCGAAGAAGTACTTTGAAATTTGAAGGATAATTTTTACTGTATTCGTAGCAAGAGAAAGTTTTTCTGTACTTTGTGGCGAGAGAAATATTCGAGGGTCCAAATTGGCCTGAAAAACCCTTGAGATGTTTGGTTAATTCGTGAAACCCGGGAAAGCTTCGTGGGCGAAGGGATGAATGCTCCGGAGTCAGGGGCGTCGTAGACACCATCATCGACCCCTATACATTTTTTCAACCCTCTGCATGTAATAATTATGAAGATGTGAGAAATAAAAAGGCAAAAATAGACATGAAGTTGCAAAATCATCGATATTCAATAATTTCAGAGTTGGAAACTGCAGAGAACTGCCGTTGACGTTTATGAGCAAGCCGTTTTGGCCCCCGTTGCCGGTGATTCTCGGGCGTTGGAACATCGAGGCGGAGCAGGGGGTTCACGTAAAATATCCTAAAGTGATATACACGCGGGGGAGTCCGCGAGGGCGAAGAGAAACAACGTGGGAGCAATGTATCTACGTTGTTGGATGGGAGTGAACAGGATATTCGACGGGATAGCTATGTATATATATGTCCAAAGTTATATCTATTCGTGAATTATTACCCTTACGACCGACTATCTCGCGGATGTCCCTCGCCTATCGATATATTCATTTCACTTTCCACACACGCGACACCCGAACAGAAGAGAGCTCCGGAGTATCCACTGTCGAAACGACAGAGTGCTAAATCATGTTCCAAAATCTCGGCCTGGCGATCCCAGAACACCAATTCTTTTTATTCTTTTTTTTTTATGTTACTTTTTTGCCTCGGTCTCTTTTTCTCTTCATTCCTTTCGCGTACTTTTTTTTCGAAAAGTGAGCCCCTGCTGCAATGTTCTCTCAAACTTTGACAAACTGCCAAACACAAAAATCGAGCTCGTGAAAAGCGATGTATTTATGCGATTCAACAGTCGAATGGATTTTTGTTCTTCAAAGGTCGACCCTCTGTCTACAATTGTATTTTTCGACCCTCCTTAAACGAATGTGAAGTCTGACTGAATCTTTTGCACGTTCCTTACGCTTACGATTCATTCTTTCTCTTTCATAATGTAAACAATCTCCCAGCCAAGTATTCACCCTCACGTGGTTACTTCGTTGAATCACTCATTTCTGTTTGAAACTGTACGGGGTCCTCGTTCGAGACCAATCTTGATTTTTTGTTTCATCGTTAAAGAAATAGAAACCGGGGATAAAGAATGGCTGTCTGCCCGATAGTTTGACGTTTGGGACCGGGAATTCGAGCAGGATTCTGGAAATTGATATAAAACATAGGAATAGAGCACCCGTTGGCAAGTGCCAAACGTATGAGAGGGGGCAGGGGGATGGATATTTCATAAATGAACCTCGGTATGGATTTTTCTGCGAGTGTCGTGTGAGATGTAGAAAAATTGGCGGGTGTTCCGGTACTTCGGCCGTCAAGGTTCGTGACGTTTTTCAAAGCTAATGCAATCTCGTGTTTTGGATGGGGAGAAAAAATGATGACTGACAGCAGTGAGATTGTATAACGGTTACCCGAAAAAGACTTTAATCAGATTATCTATTGCCTCTCTCTCCCTCTCTTTGTTACTTTTTCGCATTATATAAATGTATATGTTTTGCACAATGCGAAAAGAGGTCCGCCTATAAAATCGACGATTTTCCTTCTCCATCGTTCGTTAACGTCACGACGCGCTGTTTTATGTACATCTCTGATGTCTCGGGGATTCGGAAGCAGACAGGATTTATCGTGACTGTCGGAAACTGGCAGCTCGATCTCCCAGTTCCTCGTTCATCCGGAATAACGAAATAACGAGAAACCCTCATCCTTCATACGTCATCGCTATCACGTTTTATACACTCGAGTCTGTGTAATATTTACTTGTATTTTACAATTGCGAATTGGGGATATTTCACGCGTAGAGAAGACCCGGAGCTACGGAACGATACGTAAAAAATAAATTTGAATCTGAAATACGCTCGATTTTGGTCGAGGCTTACGTTTCGACTTTCTTTCCAATGAAACAATTGTGCGACTCTAAAGGGAGTTGGGAGTAGATTAATCCCAGAATTATAAGTGGAAAAGGAACGACGAGAGAACGAGGTGGTCGAGGACAAGAACGGCACGTGTACTTGTAATGCGTGAGCTTATACATCATTATTAGGCGAAGCAGCAGCTGTTCGTCAATGTTTCAAGGATAAAACAGAATGTGCAAAGATCCACAGACCGGTACAGTGCCGAGCGCACGGCATTATAAAACCGATGAGGCTTTCGATTGGCTCGCATATATATGTTTATAAGCACGAACGAGCAACAACGGCGATCCATCGGCGTTGCAGCCAATTTGAGAGGTGTATTATAATTTCCAGGAAAGCGTGATCTTGGCGATTGCATGTGAAGGATGAAATTGATTGGGGCGCGAGAAAAGGCAATAGAGGTTCATGGTCGAAGCAGCAATTTTAAAATGATGAAAATCGTTATTCATAATATTATGGTCATCGATTAGTTATTGGGTCGTTGTTGAGAATATTTGAGGAATTTAAACGACAGAAAAGTCTTTGTGAATAAATAATTTCGGGCAGAAAGAAGTTGGAAGGAAAAGGGTTGGATATTTTGCGGTGAGGTAGTCGATTCGGTTGAGGTTAGTAAACTAGACGATCGTCTCGTCTCGATTGCTTATGCTTGCCATGTAAGCATCCTTGGTAGCCTCGTAAAGTTGCGAAACCGAGGGCTATGGTATTACAGAAAGGCTGTTCCTTCGCGCTCCTTCGCGTCGGTATTCTCAGATCAGTCGCGCGCGAACAGGGAGGCAAGTGAGAGGGAAAGAGGGAGCGAAGAGATTAACGATCGTAAAGAACGTTCGCCTAGTAATTTGGCTGGCGTTACGGGCTGACCATAAATCCGAGTGCATATCTGCGTCGTAAAGCGCAAAGCGATGCCGCGCGGGAGAGTGAGAGCAAAGCGCGAGGGGAAAAGACTCGGAGGGTCCCGGCGCTACGCTCCTGACCTCAGGAACGGACCATCTTTTTTGTTTCGCCCGATATGATCGTCAGCAGGGTGAGCACGTCGAGTCCAGAGTTGGATCGAGACTCGATGCAATCGATAGAATTTGAAGCGTTCGAGGAAATAGTCCCGAGCAATTTTTACCGTTGTTCCTTGATATTCGTTATTTGATCACGGCGCTGGTCTCTGCAGCGGTGCGTCATGACGACCGAGAGCGTCAATGGCTATTACATTTATATTAATGTCTCCGGGACGAGGCGTTACAAAGAAGAACCGTAAAGTTCTATTTTAGTTCGGAAGTTATTAATCCGTCTAACACAATGACTTTTAAAGCCGCATTTGCAACACTCTGTATAGTATATATTCGTCGAAGATTCTAACTTACTGAATCGTTGAGCAAACCAGCAAAAAAGGAGGATCGACAACTCACTGATGGTGATTCCATGCCTGCTCGCGCTCACTTCGTCGGCTGAGCTGGCTATATGTATATAGCGCGGACGCCTCGAGAATCCTCGGATCCGCCTCCGATCGGCTGTAAATTTATTATGCGAAATATCGGCCGAAGCTAACCCGGCTCTCGTAAAGCAACGCCTTTACCACACGCCAGGGCAACCCACCAAACAGCAGCAAACGCGGCAGTCTCGACATCCGGTAAGCCTTCCACGGATTGCTTGCCTTTCTGCCTTGTACATTTCGCTTGTCAGAGATATACGTATGGCGATGCATGCTCCAATCCCCCGCTGGACTTTTGCTTCTTCTCCTCTTCTCGTTCCAACCCGGAGTACAGTCTCTGCCTCGATCTCTCTTTCTCCCTGCAAAAGTGACTCTGTGATTCGTGTGCTACCGATTCGGTAAAACCCCGAAACCATTATATATACCGATCGTATATGTTGGTTAAGCCACCTTAATCCTCAGCCTGTCGAGAGTACGAGAGACGCCAATCCAGGATGAAACAATTACCGCGCCCTACAGCATACACACCTCGTTCAACTTTTACTCTCGCGGATGTGTTTCGCTGCATTCGTCTTTCATCACCAAAGCGAATTCCACCTAAACATCAATTTTTATATCATTAAAATTATCAAACGTCACAATTCATTAGATAAAACAACAATAACAAAAGTTCTTATTTCAATAAATAAACTGAACTAATCTTGGATCCGCAACGCTCGACGTCAACGCGATTAAATTTACTGCATCCGGTTCATTTCATCCATGATTTTACGCGCTCGCACACGCACACACGCATGCACGTAGAATAGTTAAACTCGGAGTCAGATTCGATTAACACGAGCCCACGCGCGAGTCCTCGTCTCGTTTGCGCGATTCCTCAAGTAATTGTCGTACGTGCATAGCCAGCTGCAAGCAGTATACCCCTCAGCACACGTACACACATATAAATCATACAAGATTTTATAAATTTTATGCCTGGATTATAGTTTATGGTGGCCGTCAAAATTCCGAAGCGTGAAACATCGACAAATCCTTCCCTTCGTTTACACACTATTTATAAATTAAGTTTTATAATTGTTAATTATTTCCCGTTCAATGATTAGTGGTAATAAATTTTCCACATAAAATTCCGTTTCAATCATCGGGCTCAATATTTTTCTACTCGCATGGGAGGGAGAGAAATTCTTCTCGCTCGAACATTGTGTTTTTAGATCCATTTTAAAAATGGGCACTTTATCAAGCAGAATAGTGAATTGGTAGATTCTTGTGTAAATGTCATGAGTAAATATACGAGGATGGAGCGCTCTATGGCTCGGCTATTTCCTCGCTAGCAAATGTGTTTTTATTCAGTATCGGTATCACGATTCAATCGTTATTCCCATATATCTGTATCGTATAACTATAGCCGATTGAATTTGGTGGAATTTGTTGGCAATACCGACGATATGTCAATATATCGATTGACAGAGTGAAAATTCTGTTTTTGTGGAATGGCTGCGGCGAACCGCGCTAGTAAAATCTCGATGCATATTCCGAACGTAGACAGAAACATGAGTATAACAGACGCGAATATAGCCCGCAGCGTGGAATACCATCGAGCTTTTCCCATTCTCTCGCCATGGCCATTAATTGTTCTACATGTTTGTCCATCTATATTTTTAACAATAATCCCACTATTTTTAGTCGCATTCATGGCTCTCGAAAAATATATCCAGATTATTAATTTCCGTGAAAATCAGTGGATATTTGCACTGCAGCAGTCAATACGGTGATAAGACCGATTCCTTATCCTCGCGCAGGATTGGTCATGACAACTGAAAATGATTGATACATCTCGTAAACGATGCATATTGGAGAGAAAAATTTCCAACGACTTTTGTCTTCGGAATTGCGCGATGAAGGGACTCTGTGAATCTGAAACGTATCTTATGGCAAAAGCACTCGACAGCCCTTTGCATCGTGATAGTGCCTTTCCAGAAGCTTCGAGCCTGAATCAACCATAAGCAGTGGCTGACATATCTATATCGGTCAGACATAAGTGCCTCGGCGGAACGGCATGCACACGCCATCATGGCAAATGCTGCGGTGTAAGTTTGCATAGACATAAGCCGGGAATCCGTTTGTCCGTCGACGTCGCGGCCCCCGTTCATTTTACCGCCATTAATACAGATGTTACTTTGAAGCTAGGCAACACAAGTCACCTCTACACCAAAGTCATGTACATTTACTACGATATATATATATATATGGATAATGTTGTAAATATGCCTATATGGGACGAAGCACGATTGCTTGGCTTTGCAGCTCTCTCGCATGCTTATCGCCAGCATGTATCTCGTCGAGCTCGTCGGGGCAACGCGAACCTCATAGTGGTGGTCAATTTCTTACTTCCTTACATTCCTGAACCAACACGATCGGAGTGAGAAATAGTTATTCAAACAAGCTCCTCAACGAAACTCTCTGGGCTACTAATATTCCGCATATTGAGATGAGAAATTAGCTCAAAATGTATGCGATCCCATCAGGCTCTAGGGGCAGCAAGCTTATGTTTTCGAATGATTTGTATGCGATTGTTGGTGCGAAATTGAATTTTCCTGGATGGTCTAAAATGACTGGTTCGCTTCTGATATGAAAGCAGTGACGGGGATTTGTCTGTGCATACAAATGGCGAAGTAAGATAGGAAGAAGCGAAGTTTCCTGCTCAGATGACGTTACTCGTTATGAAAGATATTATTCTCGCAACGTAAGCAGGATATTGTGTGCTATGGGGATTTGCAGTATCGGAGCTTTTAGTCGATACTGAAAAGATGCGGCAAAAGAGAGAAAGGGAATATAAAGAAAGATAAAAAATAGAGATCAAGAGAGAGCGGCGAGAGGAAGAGAGAAAATGCTCGACAGAATGATGGGCAGGAGTGACGGGCAGCAAGTGTTCCGTAATCTAATGAACCCTTTTCAGCGGCCGACAACGCGTGCCTAATCGCTGACAACCCTGACAGCCGGAGACGCTTGAACTCCGCCCTCGCGCGCACACGCTTTTCTCCCCCTTCCAAATTGTTGCCGTATACGTGTGTCATGCCACTATTCTATATATTCTATATGGTCTACACACACCTATGAAACCGGATTTCTACGAGGTTATAGAAATCTACGAAAACGCGGTAAGCCTGTAGGCGGATTGGCGAAAAGAAATAAACTCCATGAGGGCTCACGGCTTTCTTGTAGGATCGCGATCATTTTCCGCCGCAATTTTTTTCACAATAGAAAGAAAAAAAATGTGCAAGTGAAATAAATTGCAAAGCAGCAACGTTTGGTACAAGTTGCTATAGTCGAATGGAAAAACATGGTCAGGATTATGGAAATTTAAAGTGAATGAAGTACAAAGCTTAACGTCAGGTTTCCCAATGGAGTTGGTTCCCACGAAGCCAATTTCATCGAACTCAAATAATTTCATTTCGAGTGAAACAATTTGATTTAAAGTCAAACATTGGATCAGGTTCAGCTGGCAGTCTGGCTGTGGAGTTCGTGCCTGGTGTAGATGCAGGACGTGACGAACCAAACGGAAAGGAGCAAAGGTTGACGATCGCTCTTGGCGTGCCCTGGTAAGTTGACCCCGTGTGCCGGGCTACACGCCGCCAAGCTTAGTCTTTATGACAGCGAGCCCATTACCATGCTCCGTGCCTTTTTTACATACACTCGTATATTCATATATACATGGATATGTATACGTTTCACTAGCCCGTAAAACGACGGGTAGTACAGTCGCGTCTCCACACGGTTCCTATCTTGCGCCTCTATATAATCGTTTACAATGGGGGATTCGTGTGTCGACAGTTTGGCATGATAATGTTCCGAGCCTTCGGGACTTTCACCATGTTTTTTCTCTGTACAAAGTGTCCTGAAAGTCGCAATCCCGCTCATCGACACAGAAACTTATATTTTGGTAGAGACAAATTTTCAATCACATTTTTCTTGCGAATTGATGCTTGACGAGATTTTTTCTTATCCAGTGGTCGAGTCGCAGTGAAAAGAGCCACGTCTGATTGGTTAGTTCGCCGGTTCGTACCGAGACGCTGGAGTATCGAAGAAAAAAATAATATTCCGAATACTTTTTTCATCAAAAATATAGCAAGCAGCGAGTCTGTGAATTTCAGGCATGGAATTCGGACATCCTGTATGTAAATATGCATTGTTATTCTCTCCCTTTAACCGCCTGAGACAAACTTTTATTTCTCTTATACATAAAATAACGATTAAGGGATATAGCCCGAGCAATGGACATCGATGTCATAATATACGTCTCAAAGCGCCATTAATACAACTTAGGGAATACGGTACAAGAAGAGAAGAATCCATGTAGATAAGATTATCTCCGAAGCGAGCCCGGATCATCGGACTACTGTGTGACGAAACGATCCACACTTGGTTTCTTCAAAATCGACGTGCGAAAATATTTTTCTATTCAGTTGAAAAAGCCCCTTACGAGTGGTATAATAGCGATAGAGGGCGGCGATAAAACGATCGCAAATCGTGCTTTCGTGCTATTTTCGTTGATACACGATTATCGCCTTTTCTTCCTTTTCCACAAGATTCAACGATAATGCGAATAGCCAAGGGCAATAATGTTATTCGTTCTGGTATATCGTCGGGATAATGACGATTTGTTTTATTTATTTTTTTTTTTCATTCCTCTTTGAGATGAAAATTTATGACGAAAATCTCGAGGAATCAAAATGAAGAACACAAAAATATTTATTTTTCAAAGTCGGTAAATACGAAATGAATTTCCCATATTTTTGTAATTCCTCGTTGGAGAAAGGCTGTTGACGATATTTTTACGTTGCATGGAAAGACTTAGCTCAGCAAAATAGCAGGTGCAACGATTCTCATATGCCACAGCCACGATGTTGGCAGTATTACCATTTATATTGAACTGTTGCTGTGGGGATGCGCTTAAAAATATCATATCAAACAGATCCATATTAACCATCAACGTTCCCCAATATAAACAAAAGCCCATGCATAGCAAAAGACGTCTGTTTCGAAATGAAATTATCAAAGGTATGGGATGAGGAGAAAAAAATGTTTCGAGGTATTTTTTTGCTCCGTCGTGTGATCAATCGATCAATGATCGGTGTCGAGTGGTAGGCAGCTAGTCGAATGAACGGTAAAGGGCATGTCTTCCTATCACCGACAGTGTCCAGTGGAAAGCCTCAAATTAGCAAAAAAACACGTCAAATTATCGAGAATGGATAGTATGCATGGGTAAAATATGCAAGGACGTTCCTGTTGAGAATTGTACGATCTTCAAGCTTGAGGCAACGATCGAAACATGCTGGACATAAACGACCATTACAACGTCCAAAGGTAGAGAAATTATGGTGTCAAACTTGAGCTGGCTGTCGATAATGTATTATTAAGTTAGCATGCAGACGTAAGCCTGTGCACGAGGAGGTAAGGATAAGTGGTATTCTATCTATAATTCACTGGAGTGAAATAGCAAATGTATATGAGAGTGCGGAAGGAGAATGGATAATTTAAAAAGAAATCAGGCGCGCAGGGAGGTGTTGGAGTGAGCGTAATTTATGTAAGTGCCACGTTTGTATGTGGCAGGGTTAGTGAGCTCAATGGACGCGTGGAGCGCGCTCCCTAACGGAATAGCAGCGCGAACGGATAGATAGCAAGACAGAGCTCAAGAGCTGACTTTCCCTTTAATTATCCTGGTGATTAGATGGATGTCTTGCACATTTATACATACACAGTATCATATAACATATTTCCATCTATTAGCATAAACGTATATCTATGTACATGGGGGATATGGTAATAGGTGTTCTTGAGAGCGTTGTTTATACAGGCGATTATTACAGTAATTATGATAGTCGCGGATAATTATTATACCATCAATAAATTACGATATAATGTTCGAACATTATAGGTTTCCACGTGCATGATGATCGCTTCGCTTGAAGCAGAGACCAAACGGGGCTTGTATAATTTACATGGATATTAATGCAGCCGTAGCGCGCGACGATGGACGGCCGTCGACTCGACGATTACCTTAATACTCCCCGGCATGCTTGCTCTATATACATATTTATCAATCGCTCTCTCTCTCTCTCTCTCTGCATTGTGTGCATATTATTGTGGCTGTCTTGTTCCTCGATCCCCTGTGCAGTGTTTACAATAGAAACCTGATGGTCCTAGCAACTCTCTCCCCTCCCTCTCTCATCTCGGTGCATGTCACACAAATGGGCATTTCACTTTGAGCTACATAGGGGTCACTTCAAACCTGAGCCATAATCCTTCATGCAGAATATTCTAGCGCTATTAGATTTATCCGATCCCTCATAAATTCTCACAGTTGGGCTAGTAGTCGATTAATGTATTTTACCGCTGGGTATGCACAAAGATAGCGAGCCAGTTGCGATTCTCGAATGTCAATCGTCAACACGGCGTGAACACATTTGTTTGGAAATGTTTGTTACGATCGGTCATTAAACTTTGAGTTGCGACTCAGACGATTCTGCATATTATAAATATCGTTCGCAGAATTTTATTCAAATGAATATCGCAAGCACGGAAATCCTACAAAATCTTGAGCTTCAATAACCGCGTGATGATGCGCCACAAATATGTTTTGCTGGCATGCGACTGTCAGGCTTGATAAAAAGCAATCGAGTGAGTGCGAAATGCCATTGTTTACCGGGACGTATGGCGCGTGCATGCGGTTCACGAAGTACCGAGATAATACGAAAAAAAATGAGCGCTTCGAAAACGACGAGGCACGATGAAAGAAACAAATACAGTAAGGCGCTGCTAATTACTGTATCGATAGCCACGGAGCCGCAGCAGCTTACACGATGCCACTGAAAGAACGAACGGAAAGCAAGAACGCTCCTATTTATTTATTTGTTAAATTATTTATCGCTCTTTGTATTCTCTTCGCAAAGCCTCGTTTATATTTCCTTTTCTGCGTAGAGGTTCATAGTAATCATTGTGGCGTTCAAAGAGAATCTATTAACTGTTTTTTTTTCTTTGTAAGAGTCCTCGTTCATCGATCATGAAATCTCGCGATATATTTTCGCCTCATCGGACAGTGTACGACAATTTTCTTTAATTCACCCGCTCGGAAAGAGATACTGCAGTCCGGATTGATTACTGTTTTTCAATTGTTTATGCACGTACATATTTTCATTTTGATTTTTTTTTTTTTTTTTATGAAACGTTGATATGTACGGAGAAAATTGTAAGAAGACGGTGGGAAATCGAAGCACGGGAACATCTGTCTGGGAAATTACGATCGAGTGTGGTGACCTTTCTGCAGTTGTGTTGGCATGTGCATATATACGTATGGAAGAGTGCACACTTATTACTGGAGCTTCTTTGCTCCGTTGGTTTCTATTTAAAAAGAATAGTTGATGGGAGGGTTTGGAAAATAATCGTTTTAAAAATTGCCCATGAGTACAAGCGTTTTTCTGGATCGTGTCTATCGTTGAGAAAAGTTGGACGAATGGAATATTGAGCTCGTTTTATATAAAGAACTATCGAGGGAGCATAGGACAGCTTGGAGGAGTTGGTGGAGACTCTGTAATATTTATACTTTATATGGTCACCCGCGTCGAACCACCTCGCCCTTCTGTCCTCCGAATCATCGACAGTCGTTGCTGCTTTAATATTCTCCAACTTCCGCGCTGCGACTCATATTAGAGTGCGAAATTATACATGTCGCAAAATAAATTGCACGTTTTTCATATCCATCCCCGACATCGAGGTCGTGACGAAAATTATCTACGAGTGAGTTTTACGATTATTTCTTTTTTCTACGCCAAGTCGCGTTTCCGATCGATCTTCCAAATTATTTAAGTACAGTCTTTCGAAGCATTCAAAGACCCTTTTCTCTTTCTCTTCATTGAAACAGTTTGTTACATTTTGTAGACGCAGCAGTCACGCGATTACGATTAAAACATTATTCTTTTCTAGGCAACATTTCTTTGGGCTATAAATTTCAGAATTATGCATTCTTCACGTCCATGCAAAGGACGAAAAGTTTTTATACATTAGATTTTGTTTTTAACGAAAAAAAAAAAAAAAAAAAAAAAAAAAAAAAAAACTAAAAAAAAAAAAACAAAGAACACACAAAAAAAAGAGCACAAAAAAGATGATATTCTGCTCACAGGTTCTAGAATAAATAGGGCGAATGGAACACGATCCAAACGTAAATATATATACATATATAAAAAGACATGGGATGATGGTCTAACGGGTCAAACGTTTACGTGCGAATGAACCTTAAAGGGCCACCGCGAGAAATTGCTAATGGGATATATAGTCAGTGGAGCAGCTGCTCAGGCAACATTTTGGTTTACACTCGAGCGACATCAACGAGAAAACGATCGAGATATTGCAGTCCCGCTCGTTTAGCATCTCTCTTGCTCTTGCCTTTGGCTCTCAGAGACTTCAACACACATTTATACATGCCCACACTAAGCCATATACAACTTTATATGTAGAGAAGAGAATCGTTCACGTGGGAAGTAAACCCTTTTGCTCAACGCTCTGGGCAATCACGCGAATTTACCTCTCCGAATGACTCTTCTCTTCCAACAACCAAGCGCGTAAACCTTCCTCATTAATCTGCGTACTGCATCGCGAATAATGAAATGCGTTAAAAATGATTTACGAATTTCCACCAAAGTAAACAAACCGATGACATTTTTAACGTAAAATATAAATTTCGTTTCGAACCAATTGTACGGCGTTTCATTGAAATCGTTGCATTAGGCAACCGACTGATTGTAATGCTTCGAAAATACATGACAGTAAATTAGTATTCTTGCGATTAAAGTTATTAGACGATTCGTAATTAATATTCGTGGAGATAGTCAACAGAGGTGAGAGTAATTCAGTTGCAAATTATAGGGAGGGCAGAATTTCAGGACGTTATTCACTCTCGTTGTTCGAGTGGAGCTGCATGCACTCATTGTGACTCCGACGATACGTCATCACCGACGCGTGACTCTCACTTGCATATACATAAACAACACTTGTATACTCCTATGGGGAATTTCACGTAATATTCATATTTCCGGAAAACTCACCCAATGGATAAGGCGATGACAAGCATGTCGGAATATTTCCCATTTTTTTTCATTATTTTTCAATCGATTTCTAGTATTTTTTGAAAACTCGATGAATTCACGAATTTTTCAAGCACAGCTTGACTGTCGACGGCTCGTTTTTTTTTTTTTTACGAAATCTCAAACTACTCGAGCTCATGGAAATTGGACAATACTCGAATGCACAAACTTGTCGATATCTCGAGGGTCCCAGCTCCGGTGAATCGAAATAGTGAATTCTTAAGAGCGTACGATCGACGTGGAATGGCCTATATGTTTATTTATTTCTATATATGCATGTTGAGGTACACAGGATCTAGCCTTGCGAGTTCCCGTGATGGATTGCCCGGACAAGCTGCTGGTAACTCTGATATCGATTTATTATTCAAGAGCTGCTGAAACAAATCACCCCCTGTGTGTATACGTGTATCGTGTGCAACTATATTATCCGCGTACGGCACTCAAGTCACCAGGCTCTTTATGTTTCTCGCTGTATTCCCATCGCTATGTGTGTACGATACAATTTATACGGTTATGTAAATGTATGAAATGATAAATATACGAATATTTATTCGTCATAAAAAATGATGACTATATGAATATATTTTTTTTCATGCACGACGTATATTCAATGGATATATTCCATGAGCACGATGTTTATTCCGATTTATTTCATCGTCCAAATCATTCAATCACTTGATACCAACGAGGAATGTATACTTAGGACATGGAACTGAATGATATGAATGGTTCACGACCTCCGGTAGTTGATTGACTTGGGAATCTATCATTCCGGTATTTCACGCGGTAAATATAATAATAAATTGCCATCGGTAATTATGGGAGCAAGCCCGAGGGTGTTTATTCGGGAAGAAAAAACTTTGAGCTTCCCAAATGATATCGTCGGAATGAAAAATTCCATTTGGCTAGTGCAAAGGGGCTATTTTGCTTTATCGATTTTTTTTTTCTTCGATAAACTGATGATTCATTTAGGCTGGAGGATTTTGACCCGAGTTTTGTGAGTTTTAAGCGGAAATGCATAAAGTGGTTGTTATGAGGTGGTTATGGATTTGCATAAAATAAGGAAGATCGGTGATTTCGGGTTGTCGAGAGAAGAAAGAGAAGAGTGGCCTCGTCTTGTTGCGGTGTATGCGAGAGAATTAACCCCCACGTTCGCTCTCCCGATCTCTAGTCTTTCTATAGAAAGCTCTCTTCCATTATCGATGATGTATATGTCTATAGATGCTGTCTCCACACCCGCAGGAGCTCAGCCACCACATTTATGCATGACCGCGTACATAATAGGCTCCTTTTCACCGCAGGTCTTATTAAAATTTCTGATCCGCTGGAGGTGAACGGTATGCAAATTGCTTTCCAACATCTTTCTCGCTCTTGCTTTCTCTTAGCGTTTCTCGGAAAAGAAGAGATAGGAAGAGGGTTGAGAAAGCTTCTTCCTCTGCCGAGGCTCGGAGAGGGTTGGGGTTCGTGTGCACTTGCTATTTCACCTCTCTCTCTCTCTCTCTCTCTCTCTCTCTCTCTCTCTCGGTCTCGTGCCAAGAAAGCGAGTAATCGAATACCCATTTCCGAGCAAATTATGTACGTCCTATTGAAATTTTCTAAAGACTGATAAATAATTTTGCATGTTTTATTCCAATTAAATTCATCGTCTTTATTTTTTTTTCCATTTTTTTTTTCATTTTTCATCGCCATGGAATACTCGTCGAGGTATTAAGAATTTTAGTTGAAAAAGTTCTCTCTATTTAAGAGAATAAAATTCTTCTCGTGGATGAAAAAAATATGGAAAAATAATCACGGAGCAGCAGGTATTTGAAGAGCGTTGAAAAGTGCCTGTCTATGGAAATCAGAATTTACTCAAATTACAGTTCCTATTCTAAAGCAATTAGAGGCGTTGAGATAGCAAAGATGGTTCAGTACGGTTTCGCAATGTCATTATATTTCCATGGATGAATGTCTGAGCTTGATACGAAATTATTGACAACGAGCCAACAAGCAATCTAGATTGAGAACATGGAAATACAATGGCTGATTAATCGTATTAAAAGATCATCCGACGCGTCTGATTATTGAAAGATTTATCGAATGGTAAGAAAACTTAACCGAAAGAATATGAGACGTCAGCTTTTCTCGAGATTTTCCTACGACTTGAGCTGCTGTTGAGCTGCAATCACCGAAATTAGTGCACTTACCACTAATCATTAGGCGTTGGGGCAAAAAAAAGAAAGAAATTCTTGGAATTATCTCGTTTTATTATCTTCGAGATATTCTAATGAATTTAATAACCGCAATCAAGTCCCCTGTCTCGCAATCGCACAGCAGGAACCAATCTGCATTTTTTAGCTTGTTATTTTCGAGCCCGAGTAATAATGACTTTCGCAATAATTTGATTTGGCGTTTCTTGCTTGTGCAATAATGATAGCCGCGTGCTCGTAATTACTAGCTTTGCGGATGAATTCATTATTAACGCCACCACAGTCGCGTGTCTATGACCCGAGTATAAACTCAAATTATAATTCCTCTGGACATTTCGTTCGAGAAAATCATTAAGAAACGTGTGCGTTGCTACATACTAATTAAAAGAGAAAAATAAAACATTTCAAGCCTTTTTGTTAAGTAAATTATCCATCGATTTGGTAATAAAATTATCGTTGTTCTTCTCAGAACAACGATAATGGCAGCTGTCACTGACCGTTCTTTGCCGAGGCAGAAAAATCGCTCGAGATATGATTATCGCGATTTCGAAAAAAAATCTCCATTCATTGAGGGGTCGATTAAACGGTTGCCCCGATCCAACATCTCCCAACGAAAAAGGCACGCAAGCGAGTGATGACGTCGCGCGGTTGGATATTGAGGTGTATTTTTTGAGACGATGCGAGCCAAGCTTAAAAATCATCGGCATCGTTTCTTCGGAACCACCAACAGATATATTTTCCAGATAGAATCATTTATATCGTTGGACGTTTCGCAAAGAGTGATCGCAAAATAGCAAATTACATCATAAAAAAGTTTGCAGAGGCATAGCGCGAGCTGGTGTTCTAAATTCTTGGAGTTATGTCGCAACGTTTTGCGATCAGCTATCGATTATTTGCACCATCACGTCCCTGGAATTGCTTGCGTTTAAACACTATTAACGGGGGCAACACTCGGCTCGATTCTTTCCTTATACAGCACAGCTTACTTTTCTATAGCCGCAAGGCTTGTCCTTAGCAGTGACCATCGTGACGAGACGATCGCTACGTAATCGTCTGCAACTTCAAAATTACTAAAATCTTGGTAATAATTTGTTTCAACTTTTTTCTCTCGTTCTTTCTCAATTTTCAACGAAACGATGTAAAAAAAAAGTATCGGATCAATTGTTAAAACAGACAAAAAACACTGGTAAAGCCTGAAATTTATTCCATGCGGAGCTTTGAAAATGGCAGGCCAGACAACAATACGAACTTAAGCTAATTGCCAAACTCACTTCTTTACTATTTTGCGCGCTGCCTTCCGCTCATTCCCTTTTCTCATTGTTGTTCTCTTTTTTTGTTTGGCTTCATGACTTCATTGCTCCCGGGAGTCGTATTCAAATTCAGACACACAAATTACTCGCAATAGACGTCTGTTTACAGACTTACAAAGCCTTCTCTCATTCCTCGAGTTCTGCGAGCCTTTATTTCGATTTTTTTTTCGTGACTCTCGGCAGAAAGTGCTGAGTAGTCGAAACAACGAAAAAATAAAATAAAAACGTATAGCCGGTTTTAAAAGTGTTCGCTGTGGTTTTCGTCATTCCATAGAGTTTTTTTGCGCATATCTTATTTTTTCAAGGTTTTATTTTTTTCGTTTCTTTGGTTTGTACGTCGCTCCTCGTACGCACTTGAGGAAGTTCGACGTATTATTTTTTACGCACCGTTCTCGGCGGAGCAATACGCGCGAGGAAGTAAAGAAAGTCGTAAATCCTTGGCACGGAAATATTTAACCCTCTCGGGCGAGCGGAACGCGATGTTCTACACGAATTCCCGGGATAACTTAACCTCTCGGCTTCTCCAAACACCCTCCTTCTTTTCTCCACCCCCTTTTTCTCGCATTACTCACATGTTCTTGGGTTTCTTATTGTTCCGAGACTTTTGCAAGAAATCTTGAATTATTTTGGTTCGAAAAATTCGACGAAGCCTAATGAATCGTACGCCATTTTCGCGCGAGGCTGTTTATTCCAGTAATGAAAAGACACTCGCCGGGTGATAAACAACTCTGAGAGAATTTGAACGAGGGGCCAACTCGAAAAAGACGAGAATGCAAATATTCTAATTCGATTAGAGAAATCTCGTTGGGGAATTTCTTGGAAACTTTTTTGCCTTACGTCTCGAAAGAGCGTTAATACTTAACAATAAACGAACAAGCATTTGAATGCTTGTCGTGGCAGTGGAAAGGTGGACATTAATAGTAGTAAATTCTCTTTCCTCGCTCTGCTCCGGAGGCTTGAAATATTTCGCCTGGGTCTTTGCGGAGGATCGAGAGGCGCCTGCATATAATATTGTAAATAGCTGGAAGGATTTATTCGACAAGTGTACCGTTTACATCCGATCTGACAAGCTCATCTTTATATAGTTGTGGACGAGACTAGTCATCGTCGTCGTCGTTGCTTGAACTTGTTGGGGTTTCCAAGCATGGCCTCTGGTATCAAGATAAATGAGCGGGAAGAGAACAAGAGAAAGTGGGCGATATTCGGAGAGATAAAGAGGGAGAGAGAGAGAGAGAGAGAGAGAGAGAGAGAGAGAGATGGAAAGGGAAGAAGCAGGCGAGTCCTGGTATATCGGGGTTGGAGTGCTTGGCGGGGCCACCTTCGTGCTGCGCAACACGGAATTAATTTAATCGTTAAGCCGGCATCTAATTAACCGGCTCCAGAGGCCGTCGAGAGAAGACCGAGACAGAGGGTAAGTGAAGAGAACTCGGCTGCTGGGCGGTTCTCAGTCTGGGTAACAGTTTAGGTCGGCAATAAAACAAACACTTTACCGTCGAGCCCATTCTATAGATGTATATATATATATATATGTATATATATTCGTATAGTTCCAAGTGAAATAATTGCCCGATCTAATGAAACACATTGAGTGTTTACGAGCTGCTTTAATATCTCACTACTCACTCTCCTGCACTCTCTCGTGCTATCTACTTTATCGCTGTAGGACCTTCATCAAGTCTTCCGTATTCTCCTCTCCGTGTATCCTTATCGTTCCAACATTATTTCTTATTCCGGCGTATTTTCATTGTTATTTTTATCGGAGATTTTCTTTCGTTCAACGTTAATGATAGTCCAATGATCTCAATCGCACACCGAGTTGTATTATTTTTATTTTTATTAGCTTCATTACACGCGGATATTTTTGAGAACGATGCCTCTCGGATTGTAATATTTTATTATTGGGGGAGAGCCCGCGAAATTCTCTTCTGCGTCGGTCTATACATATCGATGTACACTCTCATCATTCAGCACGAAGAATGACGTTGATAAATTAGCGTCGAGTGTTTAATGGACTGATGGATTTTGGTGGCTTCCCATGTGGAAGAAAAGTTAGCTATCGGGCCAGCTGTCCGACTTTATGACTAATCGAGTCCGATTTTTCACGTTGAGCATGGCTCGATCAATTATTTTTATTGAATTATACAGCGGAGTCAAAAACTCGAAGCACTCGGATTTTGATAAAAATCGTTGGGGAACGTTTGAAAGATTTTTAGAGGAATTCTAACTTCGTTGACTTGATAATATTTTGATGAAACGGTCGCGGTTCGCGATCGAAAGATAAATTTCACCTGTTCGCACAGTCCGTAAGACTTGTAGGAAAGTTGCACAAAGTTGTAGCCTGACTTGACGCGGTATTCGCGAGGCAGACGTGCCTGGAAATTTATGATTCACCGGTTAAGTGGCATCGGGCAAATCCATGAGTTGGAAACGCGTACATTTTGCGCGAGTCAGTATATACACGCTGCTTGTTTATTTATGGTTGCCCGTATAAGCGAGAAGTGTGGCCATGTGGTAGTGTCGTTGTGGCGCAATTACAGGTAGCCAGACCGAAGCACGCACCTGAGGAGGAGAGTATTCGCGAGATAGTTGCGAAGGAAACATACTATGCGGCAAAGCGTTGCCTGTAAATGCGAATCGTGCTATGTGACGCGATAGGAATGTAAGGGATCGCGCGCCAATGTCCCCCTAACACATACACATAGAATTTTTCCATCACTTTGGTTTGAGCTAAAGTTTTAACCGCACTGTGTCTCATTCCATCAGATATACGGGTTGTTCGGAATATTAACGTGAAAAACTTTTGTTGCAAATGAACGATAAAGAACCGATGACGAGCGTGTTGATACGGACACCATTATTTTTTTTTTCAACGTTGCATCGCAGCCGAGGTAAAGACTCTGAAGATTTTTCCTTTGATATTTTTGGCAAAAATGGACTGGGGATTTTTAAACTCGTATTTCGAGACACCGCATATACATCGCGCTCGCGCGCGGTGTTTGAAGAATATATGCATTTGCCAGTCGTTTCGGTGCGGTGTAAATAGGTGCGAGAGTGGAAAAGAGCGAAGGAGTAACGGCGGTAGTTTAGACATCTTGTATTATTCAACAGTCTCCCTAGTCATAGAACGCCTGTGGGGTTCCCAGCATGCTGTTGCTGCTTCGGTGTAGCGTTCAACGGAGGCAAAATGCAGGAATCACAGCAATGCTGTGCCGATGCTTTGCTGGAGAAGGCAAAAGACGTGAGAGTTAGCCGTTCTCGCTGGGTCCAACAATTGCTTAACAAATCGGCCCGGTGGAAGCATTTCCTGGAATAAATAACCCGAGTGGATGCTTCTGCATGCTTCTTCGGTTTGCCACTCGGAGAAGCTGCAATTCACCACCATTTTCACCGGCGTGGTTATTCTCTTGGATGCCGAGGTGAACCGTAGGTGCTCTCGCGCTTTTCTTCTTTCCTCCCTTCCTCGTCGTCTCACCGCACCTCCATACCCAGACAGTTTATCTTCAAGTACCAAGGCTCCGTGCTTATCAGCACTCGTACCTATCAATTTTTTTCTCTTTTTTCCTTTTTATATTCCCATTACGATCCGCGTGATGTGCCCATCTCATTCTTTTATATGCAGGCATTGTGCGCCAAGGAATTCTCCAATGGTTAAAATAACGTAGCATGGTGTGAAACGAACTTTTCCTTGGATTATTTCAACACTGCTCAGCAGATTCTCCTAATTTTCTTTACTTCCCAATTGATTAGCTATCGGTTCGCTAGTCCATTCAACTCCATCACAAGAGTCTGCATCCTGGACATCCTACGAAAAATATATTTTTCATTCGTTGTATCAAAAATGAATGGACTCGGTTGAGTTTTTCTAGTAAATTCAGTTTTTTAACGACAAAGAAGACCAAAACTTAAAAAAAAAAAACAAACAAAAAAACGATGAGCTTTCGTTGCATCCCAACGATGCGAAATTCAAAATATTGTCCTTTGTGAATTTTGGATAAAATCGAAAGAAGGAAAAAAAATTGATGTAGATTGAAATGTTTTTGGTTGGAGAAGGGATCGAATAAAAATGCAGGTGGCGGTGTAGGTGGTGGCACGACGCCATCGGAATCAATGGAACCTGTTGGTCGAAAAATTCGTTTGCTGTGGCTTTTCGAAACTATACGGGCAACAGGTTTCCGCTTGGGTCCCCTCGTATCTCCACTGTGTAGTACATTCATACATATAGATATTTATGTATATATAGAGCAGGGGCAAACGAATGACCCGTCATTCGGTCCATTCCCTTGCGTCGATACGTTTTACCAAAGCCCTCTCGAGAATAACCGGGTCTCGCGTGCACCGCGTTGAAACGATTACAAGCGATGCACCCGATTCGCACATGCATCGACGCCCGGGCTGCGACGACAAAACACGCAAGTACCAACATGTGGACACGAGCTTTTTTCCACACCTAGCTTCTCAATGTTCTCTATACGTTCCAAATGTCAAGCTCACAAAAACGTGCTACGAGATATCCATTCACGCCGACTCTTTTTCCAAGCGATCTCGTTTAGTATCCCTTTGCTCTTTTATTTTATTCGTTAATTCCGTTTGCACGTCCGGCAACGGAATTATGGAGCACACACGTTTTCGTTCATCCGGAGCCTCGTTTTACTTCATTTTTTTTGCGGTAATAATAGCCGTCAATTAATTATTCATTGGTCCTCTGTGGTTTTTGGTAGACTAAAAAATGTTGTGTTTTTCTTTCGTCGACGTAATTGCCAACAACTATTTGGCGATAAAATGAAATTTCGCCTTGCTCGGGAACTCTGATGCAATAAATATACGGTCAAGCCTCTTAACTATATATTTTGCGAGCACATTATGTCTATCTTCGAAGAGAGAAGAAAAGCATCAAGAGAACTGGCTGAATTTACGAGCGAGGGTAAAAGGAAGGCTCGGGGCCCGAGGTGAGACGAAGGAACGATTTAAAAAAGATTTCTCGTCTCATCGAGACGAATCTTCGGTGCTACCGTCCGAGCTCGATTCGCCCTCGTGCATCATTCGGTGGCATCGCGGTTTAGTCAAGGGATAACATTTTGCCCGCCGTCAGGGGCAATTATTGGGATATTGCGGAGCTAAAGAGCGAGCGAGCGAGCGATACGAGAGGAAGGCGATGATGCTGCTCTCCACCACGTGCAATTACTCCTCGTAAATCAGAAAAGAGAGCGAGCTCCATTCGCGCGAGACTCGTGCCTCAAAGAGAAATATGCGATGAGATGCTGCATCTTCACGAATATATGCTCCCCAACTTTTGTATACATTAAAACTATACCAGTGGGTATTAAAAAAACTGGGTAAAAAAAAATGCACAAAAAAACTATACGAATATTGTCGGGGCCCACAAATTTTGATGGGCGCATTTCACAGGGTGTTGCAAATAATTGCATCGGTCTTGAGGGTGGAAAACAGTTTGATAACTCACCAATCTGGTGGATCGTGCAGAGAAAAACTTGGAGGATTATTATGCGATTTTCTCTGCAGAATTTCGCAATCAATGGAGTCTCAAGATATTCCGTACGAATTTCAAGACTCTCCCTGTAAATGTCGAGAGCTTCGAGTTGGAAGAGCGAAAATGTTATACGATCGGACATATGAAACGACAGGGAATCTACCTCTTTGATATCCAACGGGCTGTACACAGATATGCATATGGTCATAACTAACATTGACTCACAAGGATGAAAGAGCAAAGCGAATTGCATGCAGCTCCGTCTGAATCTTTCTTCCCTTTCCTTTTTCTTTTTCTCATCGTTTGGGAACCGTGCGCGGAACCGAGTGATGTACGGCCGTAGGTCTGACAAGGTGTCGAGCAGCGAGATGGCAGTGCGCCGTAACCACCAATTACCTCTCGTAATTTCTCCATGCCCGCCTATCGGTCGGTTCTCTTGTGACTTTTTTTTTCGTCTCCCTCTCGCTCTCTCTCTCTCTCTCTCTCTCTCTCTCTCTCTCTTGCTTTTTTTTATTTTCTCTTAACTCGTGCTCGGTATTTTGTACGTGGCTTTACCTTCGAGCTGTATCGTCTCTCGATATACGTTTATGTCTATAAAATCTGCATTTTGGAGAGTGCTCAAAAGCCTGAAAAAAGAAAAAAAAAATTAAAAAATAGCCGAACTGCTGAGTCCGTCGGTCTGCCACATATTCACCAAACTCTGTTTTTTTTTTTTCTTGTAATTCCTTGTCTCGTAACGTGAATTAGACTCTTCCTACGTTCACATCCTTCAGAAAATACATAATTTGCAAAATATCCGGACGAATATGTGAGTTTACGAGACGCGAAGGTTCGTCCGTTGGGGAAACTTGTTAATTCGGCAGCAGGTATCATTCCCACGTAAATCAGTAGCGATATCTATTTCAGTAAACATTTCACAAGTGCCTGGGCGATGGCTAACGAGAGGTCAGAGGGACCGTTATTACGGGAGCTGCTCGATGGGACGGTGGGACAAAATGAGTGAAAAGAATAAATAAATTTTTTTTTCTTATCATCAGCGAATCAAGTTCAAGATTTTCCAAATGTTTTCGTTGAGACTGGGAAGATCTTTGAAATATTTAACCGCGATTATTTTTCAGGGGCTCCATTTTGTCTTGGTCTTTCTTTCATCGATATGGGACGGGGAGAACGTAGAGACAGAGGCTTGTAAAGAACAAGGAAGATGGTGTACAGGGGAGTTGGGAAAGTAACGATTTATCGATGTTATATCCGCAGCACGCGGACTCGACGCTCTAAACTTTTCATTAAAACCGTTATTCATTCGTCGCTTTTAGTGTTAAACTTCTCTATGTACGTGCACGTGCGTCTGGTATAACACAAGATAATAGTTACGAGAACAAAAACGAAGAGGATCCCTGGGATCGTCGAGGCTAGCCTTAATAAGGGGAAAACCCTTGAGAATGAACGAGCAATGTGCGAACAAGCACGACAAAAATTCCCCATGGCGTTGAAAACGATGCCTCGAAAAATGTATTGCAGTAAATAAAAATACCCGACAGTATAAAAAAATTCTAAGGGAAGTAAACGAATGAAATGAAGCGACGAGATTATGAAATTTCCAAGAAGACATATTAAGGGCTAGAAAGATTCCATACGTAATATTCAACGACGACGTTTGGTTTATTATTTCTCAGGAGCCTCGAGAGACAGAAACCAGGGAGATCGATTTTTTTTTCGATACAACTTGAAGAAGTGGGAAGCGAGAAGCCGTCGGTTGGTTTCCGAGGAGTTTGGAGTACGAAAGACTGAGAGGGGGGAGATGTAGTGGGTCGTTTGGTAAATGAGCGTTGCTCGTTGTATCTCGCGAGGGTGATATGCTGGACACGCACTGCATAATGCCCCGAGATAAAGAGGAAACACGAGGATGAAAGGGTTACAGAAAGAAGAAAAGAAAAAAGGACAAAGACGTGAGAGACAAAAGAGGGTAAAAGAAAGTTATGGAAAGAAAAAAAGAAAGAGACGTAAACGAAGAAGGGGAAAAAAAGGTAAAATAAATGGAACAAACAAATCAAAAAGAGAAAAAGGAGCCAAGACAGTCGCGGGTGCGCTGGAAGGCGTACGGAAACTTTAGAGGATCTGATACAAACGTTGTATGTGACCGTGGCGGGTTGGCAAAACTCTCTTGAATCGAAAAATAAAGGAAAAAAAAAACAATAAAACGGCAATGTACGTGAATGTCTTCTCGAGTCCCCTGCTCCGGGAACGTATCTCACTATTTTTTTTTAGTCCGGTACCAGTTGTAGTATTGGTAATCTCCTCGTCTCTGGATTCAACGATCGGCCTCCAGTGCATACATATATTTAGGTATATACGCGTAAGTAGTTAGTGCCCATAGTAGTCAGACGCGACAGTGGTTCTCCCTGCGGTTAGCGGAATTATAAAATGCCTAGTCAAGGGTTTCGGGTACGAATAAAATCGAAACGTCACAATGAAGGAAAAAAAAAACTCAAAATTTCAAGTCCCAAGTCCAACGGTTTGCGTGGAAAATGGAAGAAAGATAAAAAGAAACACGATTCCAATAAAACTGGCAACCGTCGCAAGACCAAGTCGTAAGGCCCAGTAATCTTCAACCCTCGCAAATATCGTCCAGAGGTATTCACCATCGGTATTATATAACAGAGTAGGACAGTGTGTGACTTTCACAATGTCGGTCGACGAAGGTAAGCCAAAGGTAAAGCACGTCAAGAAACATTGGTCGATGGAGCTCGCGTGCGCTTATTGTATTTGTGCATTGTCAGGATCGTGCTCGGCTCGGTAGCATCTACCGGGTAAACAGCAACAATAACTCGACAAGTCGATACGACGCATAGATAATGTGACATTATCATAATACCTTACCGGACCCTATATTCGAGACGAAAACCGAGAGAAGCAAGGAAAGAAACGATATATTTGTAGAAGTATTTACGTGTGAGAGAAAGTGGGACGGAATGGGCCGGTGCGGGGCTAAATGGAACACGATCCCTGCCAAACAATCTTTATCATTATTTTTCTTTGAACTTTCGAAATAATGTCGCTCGATCGAACGTCGTTATTGATTGAATGAAAATTATGAATTTTCCAGTGAAAAAGATCGAGTTTTCGTCACTGCGGTCTCTCATTGTGACCTTGAGGCCCATCTTGCCTCGGTCTCTCCTACGTATAAATTTATATATATATATATATATATGGAGACCTCGCCACCCAGGGCGAGGAGCCCTCGACGCTCAGCTATATCGTTTTTATCTTCTTCCTCCTCTCTCTCTCCCTCTCTCACGCTCGTCTTTCGACTCTTTTCGCACTCTTTATAAACTCTGGACCCACAACTTAGTGTTGTCCGGCCGCCCACGCGCGATTCTCTTTTCTCTCTCAGCACCTTTTAGCTCAGAAAAGAAGAAGGAGAGGAGAACGCGCGTCCCGGAAGAAAAAAAGATGGTAACTCCCGCTGGGCAGAGCGACGCTTTCATCGCTTCGGAAGAACCAAAGCGCCAAATCTTCTCTTTCTCCTTTACTTGTGTTCGTCGGTCGCCGTCCCCAACTGGCTGCTTCGTTCTCTCTCTCTCTCTCTCTCTCTCTGTCTTTCTCTCGTCGCCTGCCGCGTATCTTCATCGCGTTTGTTACGTTTCTATGGCTTCTCCGAGACACGACGCGCACAGCAAGCCCACGGACCGCCCGTGTCACCATCCACAACTTCCTTTTTTGTCCTTGTGTAAAAAACCTCCTTGTGTATCGAATGTGAAAACACAAACACATTCAGCTTTGTTGGAACACGAGGTGGTACATTATTCCAGTGAATATACCCCGCGCGTGGATCTTGATCGGATAAAACACCTCGTGGAGACACCCTCCAATGGGAATCCCGTGTTACACGATCTCTTCACTCGACTTGCCTCCGATCGTGGATTTTCCTTTTACTCCTTGTAATCGACCTTCGTAGAACGTGGAATTTGCTCAACGCAATTGTGAATCCGCATTGTTCTGTCTCCGCTTTTTTTTTCTTCTTCTCCTAAACGAGCAAGCAATTTCACTGTTATTTATATATCTTTTTAATTGTCAGGCATCATTTATCTCCGGAGAAACATTTTGTGCTTCCTTCGATAAAATTCGAGCTTTAAATTTTCACTTTATCAATAAATATTATTCCTCGGAACGCAACATTATTGAGTGTGTTGCATTGGCAAGTAAAATCCACAAGGTATTTATCGAAAAAACAAAAAATCAATGCGCGTGCGAGAAAAAAGAGGAAATAAGTTCGCATTACGGCGAAGCAAGTCTTCTTGACAAAGCGCCCTCAGACTGGCCGCACAAAGCCGAGCCATACATCAGGCAGGAGCGAGCCGCGTGCACAACGCCATCGGCCCACTCTACCGTCCCACTAACACGCGGTAATGACTCGTAATAACAAATTACACTCGATTACCCCTCTCCTTTCTCTCCACCCTCCTCTGACATGCTACATAACCGCTTCGATTTCCTATCTCGATTCGGCTACTTCGTCTTTCTCAGAACTTCCTCCTTCAATTCACTCCTTCTCTCTCATTCGTTCTTTATCACGTGCCACGGATACTTATACCTGTGCGCAGGCTTCCACTTTTTCTTTGTCTTTTTTTTTTATTGCAACGCTCCATTCTCCACATTCTTCAATCTGTAATCGTTACAGCTATCCATTGAAATACCGTTGAACCTTTTCTAATTCATTCTCCGATACCGATAGGAATAAAATTAATTTTTTAAAATATCATATTTGTCTTTTGTTCTGTTTGGAGACGCCGCCCTACGATTTTGTGTGAAGGAAAACCGACCGATGATCATCGAGCTCGATTGATCTTAGAGGATCCCAAAAATGATTATTGGTGGAAAAATGGCACAATTGTGAAAGTTTCCTCGATATATTCTAAATTGCACTTGCGGTGATTGTATTTTTATTAATTCAGATTTGCCTTAATTGCGGTAGCAGGCGTATCGTCACTGCACAGATGGCACGTTCATACGAACGGGCGAGAAGCAGAATAAATGGCGAGTGCAAAGGAAGTGAAATATCACGACATCAAATTTATGTGACCCGACGGCGAAGAGGCCGCACATAAGTTTGAAAGGTCCGCAGTAAACGAATCCATAAATAATGCGAATCGCTACCGTGTGCTCTCGATCAATCCTCCAAATCCGGCCAACTCATGTATATCTTAGCCGAAGAATATATTGGTAAAGCCAGATTCGATGGGCACCACCAGCTTGTGCTTTGAGTCACGTGAATTTTCAACCAAAATCTTACAAATTTTCTTTTTTATTTATCCTTTTTTTCATCAATTCGTCTCATCATCTCCAATTATTTATCAAACGCTATAGATGGAGATATATACGTTGAGAAAAGATTTTTATCGTTTCTCGAAATGCGGGAATTCGATTACGACGTTTTGGTCTGTGCAGAGAAAAAGCAAGCGGCGATGGGGGAACCGGCTGATTCTGTTACATACTAGAGATCTCCGGAAGGTTTTCTCACCACGCCACTACGTCTTCGCCAAGTCGCAATAAAATGTAAATCGCAGCAATTCGTCTTTTTCCATATATACATATATGCCAGAGAGCTCTGGACCAGGATGAGTTGCCAAGAGAAAATGCGTCCTCGCCCCTTCAAAAGCTGCGAAAAGAAAAGGCGCACCGTTACTTTTTCGCTATCGGCTACTTCGGCTAACAAAACTCTATTCTTTTTAGAAGAAACATTACGGAAACAAAGCGAAAAAACAGTGAACGTTGAACGTGAATGATTCACGTTCGAAAAGGGAAAAGAACGACCAGAGAATATGAAATCAAAAATGAAGGGTTTTCGTTCAAAAGTATGGCAAAAAAAAAAAAAAAAAAACAAAGAAAAATCAAATTTCACTTGAAAATTGCAAACGAAAGCCAGTGTCGGGAATTTGTCGAAAGTGTATGCGAAACGTTTACACATATTTATCGTATGTCTTCCTCTTTCGCGCGGTTGTGGCGCGCGATTGGCATGAGTAACGGCAAACCGGGCGCGTTCCAAAAGGCGCATGGGGTAGCGACGAGTAATTTATAGTCAATAATTCCTGGTGAGGCAATTTTCGCATCGCGGGGGCCGTGTACCGCGCTTTCTCACCATTCTAAGCTATCCACGGGGCATTTCACGTTACTTTACGTTCTCAAAATCTGACCTTCTCCATTCAGAACAATCTTTCATATATTCTTTTACGTTAACACACACCGGGAACAATATTTCTAAATTTTTCAATTAAAAAATGTTTTCTGGTTCTCACACTTGTTTGAGTTCTCCATCGATAATCGAGAAAGTATGATTTTACCAACGAAATCGATGGGAAATCACCTTTTGGGTCGTAAATATTAGATGCATGGAAATTTTTTTTATAAACTTTTCGGTGAACTTTTTGAATTCGGCCAAATTTTCTAAAAAAGCTCCGAAAGATTAATTTTGTTTCACTTGTTTTGGAGCACAGTGTAGAAGGTTCATTCGTGCCACGCCATGAACAACCTTAATGTGTATTATGTATGTATATATAATGGTTATGTATAATTTGATATATATATATATATATATAGATTTGTGTATCTTGAGGGTGTGAACGGGCTCGACAGGAAATGAGGCGGAATGTTAAATAGCTGTCGTAGCTATCTTTCGAGGGTGAAATGACGGGAGCAGGTTCTCTCTTCTCACTCGAGCAAAACCTCCGCCGGCGAAATGTACAGAGAAATGCCCGTAAACTTTGGCCAAAGAGGTACACGATTGCCATACAGACGAGAAAACACATTGGCTGTATTTCAATCCAAAGTAATAACGCGCGTTCCCTCCCTCGACGTTAACAACAACGCCAGGCTACACTCCAAACGCGTATATATGCGATATTCCTCGATGAGTGTATTGCAGAGTCGTATACCTTGAATTCTGCGAAACGCTCTACAAACATTATGGATGCATTCGAATTCTTCCCGAGACAAATAACGGAAGAGACGATTATCTGGAGTTTACGGGTGTGAGCTTTTATGTCGAAATTTTGAGGCTTCCGCGATGCTGCGTTCTAATTGCAAAACGGTGAGTACACGGTTTTTTTTTTGCAAACGTAGAAGAACAGTCAAATTTGGATTTTCTCTAGATCGTGACGAATTTCAAGTTGACGAAAGATGGGAAAAAAAAATGTCATCATTGACTCAATTAATTTATAGAGACAGCATTATTATTTTATGAGAGTTATTGGCAAGTTTCGGAATTGTTAGTTCCAACGAATTTCACAGCATTTACTTATTTCGAGAGAATATACGAATCGGTCGATTTCCAGAGTGTTTTTAAACGATGAAACACATCAAATACAGCCAATTTATTCGATGGTTTGTGATGGTTATAAGAATGCAAGGTCTCGATGTGGAAGAAATGGAGGAAAATTGGTTCGTAGACGATGCACTATAGGGAGAATCTATTCTCGATGGAAAGATTTTGCTGTATAAAGTGGGATGGAAAATGTGTCGAGATGCACGGTTGTGCAGGGTATGTACAGAGGTAAAACTATGCGGAAATGGCAACTGCTCCCGTGGCGCCCGGAACGCCTTCAGACTCTTCTTTCCTCACATTTTTATTTACCGATATGGCCTTCCACTTACATTGAAAGTTTAGATGCCGTGCGAAAGTATCGGCGCCAGAGAGAAAAGATTAAAAGCGAAAAAGATGAGAAACGGAGGAAAAGTTACAAGAGAAAATATTCAACCACACAAAAAACTAAAACGCGAGATAATATTATAATGAAATTGAAAATTCATACTCAAGCAAATAAACAACGAAGGAACCGTACGCAAAAAACAACGATATACAACAAACTTTCAAAATAAAATACCAGTGATAAATGATCCGCATTACCCCGACTATTTCGCGTCAAATATCAACATCGTCGACTCCGCCGGGACTAACCTCAACACATTTTTCGCTTCCAATATTGAAGACTGACGATTTTCTATTGTACACTCTCCGTATCCTCGTTTCCTATCCCATCAGACTTCCGACAATCACCATATACATCGTCATGTTTAGAAACTATTATCCGGCTCAGTCTTGTGACACTAAAAGTTGCAAATCCTTTGAATTACGATAAAAATGGTAAATTTACGATCTTAGACAACTTTTTTCATGTTCACCGCCGTTGCTTGGAACAATAATGATTATTATTCAGTGGCGAACTCTTCTTATGAAAATAATTATTAAAAAGTCGAATAAACCGGAGTTGATCGAGAATTTTTATCGAAATGAACAATCAAAGATTCATTTTTGGGTGGACAAAAAATTTCTAAAACATGGGTTACTCGCACGCTCTCGAAAGGACAAGATCCATTTGGTACAAAGTTTGTATCCGGCAATTGTGCGAGCAATCCTGCAGATTCCAGACTCGAATGAAAGAACATTTCTCAATAGGCTCACAGTTTCGCAAGCCGTCAAGCAGCTTCTTGGTTCAATAATTTAGTAAAATGTCATTGGATTTCTACTCGAACCATTACAATCTGTTTTGTGAGGGAAAAATGTAACTCGGCAAATGCTCGTCAATAAATTATATGTTGAGCGTGCTTTTTCGGTGATTGCCCCGAGATTCAAAGAAATATTCGCAAATGACCATTTCGTGTTATTGTGAAAATTCGTACTTACCTTGCCATCAGACTGGCAACCGCATCATCCATTAGTTCCGAAGGATCCAAAGTCATTTCTAGGGTTTGTAGGATATTGTTCCATTGGTTTTGTTAAGATATCCTTCCGTTCCTCTGGATTTGTCCTTTATATCTGCTTGGCTGTCCATTACTTGAATATATTTTCTTATCCAAGAACTGCCGCCATTATCACTGGAGTCATCGCCAAGTCCACAATTATCTGAAAGATATCGCAAAAGAATAAGTACTGGAATACGACAGCCGGCAATCTATCCTGTTCCAAATAATTTGACCTTGAGGACAAACGAATTCCATCTCTAAGCTCAAGGCCCCCGACAAAAAATGTCTCTTTTTTTTGTGTATTTTTTCTTCAATCCCTTATTATATATTTTTTTCTAGCTCTCATACTACAGAAACACTTGCTCCTTTCCTTTGTCTCATCAAAATGACGGGGTATAGGCTTTTCGCTGCATTCAGAAAAATTCCCATTAGCGGATACTGCTCATTCCAAAACTTTTTGGCCGGTTTTCCAACCAGAGCCGATCGTCGTGTTTTCTGTTCCGTTGTTAAAAATTATGACGTGCTGTGCGATGCTAACCCTAAAAAATTGGGTGTTTCGAAATATTCGAGTGCTCGGTTCAGCTTTTTCTTGTGTTAATAATTTCTGAGCTACTGACACCGACAGAAAAACAAACCGGACGGATTCTCAAAACGTCTTTGATCCTTTAGGACGATTTTTTTGATGAACGAAAATGGTTAATGAACTTTTGAATGCCATTGTAGATTCCGATATTTCATCAAGTGATCGAGAGCTACATAATTCCAGTCGAGAAAGATTGACTTACCAGTCGTTAGGGAAATCTTCCCTTACCACAGAAGAATTCCCTGACATCCAAGGTCATGAGTCGGAACACAAGGTCACGGACGTAACCGTCGAAAATGGCGATCTCGAGGCAAGAAGAATGCAAAGTCCCACGGCGTCCAGGCTCGTTAGCGCCCTCGTTCAATGTTGCAACGCCAATTCCAATAATAGGCGAAGATTTGTAAGGAAATTCGCATCGCGATGCCACTTGAAGGAGGAAATCACTGCACTCCAACACACAGACTACACTTTTCAACACTTTTCGAAACTTGCGCGGTGTCCTTTACTAACGGAATGGCCGGATTTCCTTAGTACTTCTATTGCAAAATTGGCAAAACACGATACGAGAGACACTGTCGCTAATCCGTCTCACACAATGGTCGGAACAATGCTGGACTCTGCACGCGACGCACTCACTGTCCCCACCGATCGCCCATCCACCCCCCTTGCGAAAAAGACGGTTGAGATTTGAAAAATGCGACGTTCCGATTGGTCACCAGAATCACGCGACTGATCGGTGTCGCATCGATGCCTGTGTGGCAACAACGAGAAGCTTACGAGCGATCTTCTCTTCCATTGCTACTTCCACCTTCTACCCCCCTCGCGAGGAAAACGGTCAACATTTAAAAATTGCGACATTCTGATTGGTTGGCAGATTTGCGAGACTGATCGCAGTGTCGTCTCAATGCCTGCTTGGCAACAACGAGAAGCTTCCGAGCGAGCTCCTTCTCCACCCACCATTCGGCGTGGGGTGAGGTAGTTCCTGTTTGTTTTTCGCGGAGTCGTGAAGTGTAAATTTTGTTTTATTAGAGGCACGCGACGATCACGATCCAGCCGCAATTGTGACCTTGGCGACCATTTCCTGCGCCGTGGAAGCTTCAAAGAGACTTTTTGCGGTCTTGGACGAGTAAAAGTGAGTCGTATTATGTCATTTCATAATCTCGTCATCCGCGGTTTTGAAAAACGGCGTGACTGCTTGCCGTTGTTGATCGTACTGCGGAACCGTTGTCTTTACAATAATACTTTTGACCCTCGAAGACTACTTTTTTCATCACTGAGTTTTTCGTCGATCTGTTTTACAAAAGAACTTTTTTCGTGGACTTGGCTCACCAAGTCGGGACTGGGAGACGGAAAACATCGCGGTCCCATACGACAACAAGAAACCAAAAATGCTAAAACACGATTGGTGAGACGCGCAAATCCTCCGACCAATCATTGGCGTAAGATTCAAATGTTAACCGTCTTTCTCGCGAGGGGGGTGGACCGGAAGGGAATTGGCTCAGTTGCGAATGCTCCGTGAAACGAGGTGGTTTCTTGTGTTTTGTTTTTTGCCAAGTGGCTCGGGATAGCCGGCCGTGTCGTTGCGCCGCTTTCGAAAACGGTTGTAGTCTGTGCGTTGTGGCATTTATTAAGATACATTTCGTCACGAGTTGTCGTCTATTATTGGAATCGGGGTTGCAATATTGAACGAGGACGCTAACGAGCCTGGACGCCGTGGGACTTTGCATTCTTCTTGCCTCGAGATCGCCATGTTCGGCGGTTACGTCCGTGACCTTGTGGGCCGACTCATGATCTTAGATGTCAGGGAATTCTTCTGTGGTAAGGGAAAATTTCCCTAACGACTGGTAAGTTAATCTTTCTCGACTGGAATTATGTAGCTCTCGATCACTAATGAAATATCGGCATATACAATGGCATTCAAAGTTTATCAACCATTTTCGTTCAACGAAAAAATCGTCGTAAAAGATCGAAGACGTTTTGAAAATAAATAATCTCCGATTTGTTTTTCCGTCGGTTTCAATAGCTCAGAAATTATTAACTCAAAATAAGCCGAACCGAGCACTCGAATATTTCGAAACACCCAATTTTCTAGGGTTAGCATCGCACAGCACGTCATAATTTTTAACAACGGAACAGAAAACACGGCGATCGGCTCTGGTTGGAAAACCGGCCAAAAAGTTTTGGAATGAGCAGTATCCGCCAATGGGAATTTTTCTGAATGCAGCAAAAAGCCTATAGCCCGTCATTTTGACGGGACAAAAGAAAGGCTCAAGTGTTTCTGTAGCATGAGAGCTGGAAAAAAAAATATAATAAGGGATTGAAGAAAAAATACACAAAAATAAAGAGACATTTTTTGTCGGGGGCCTTGAGCTTAGAGATAGAATTCGTTTGTCCTCAAGGTCAAATTATCTGGAACAGGATGAATTGCCAGCTGTCGTATTCCAGTACTTATTCTTTTTCGATATCTTTCAGATAAATGTGGACTTGGCGATGACTCCAGTGATAATGGCGGCAGTTCTTGAATAAGAAAATACACTCAAGTAATGGACAGCCAAGCAGATATAAAGGACAAATCTAGAGGAACGGAAGGATATCGTGACACGGAACGAACCAACATGATGACAAATTCTACAAATTTTGCTCAAACCAAAATTATTACGGACGGATGCTATGGGAGTGAGTTTTGATTGTTTACAATATTACGATATGAAATAATTTTTTGAGCATGTGATTTTTTGCGCACACCGGGTTACGAAAGTATAAACGTCCATGCGTGTGTCAAAATTATTTCATAAGCAACAACATGCTGTAAAGAGCAACCACAAAACAAATTTGTGGCGTTGCGAATAGAAATCCAATTACATTTTACAAAATTACCAAATCGAGTTTATTGACTTGAAGAACTTAACGCTGATTTAGCGACGTTTCTTCAATGGAGTCTGGAATCAGCGCAACTGTTTGCTCGATTCCTGGAAACAAGCTCCATACTGAGCTTAACTTGCGTTTTGTACATGCAAGAGATTGCAGTCTTCATTCTCACTATTATCTATTTATTCACATTTCGTGACCGAATACTCACCATCGGGACATTAGAAATACGTTTTTGAGTTATTTGCCTCACAAGGCACGGACACGAGCGTCCCAGAGTCGGGTCTCCAGTTCGAAATAGTAAAAATCTAGAATTTCGAGGTTTATATTTGACCAAATGTTGTGAGAAGCGGCTTAACCAGGAAAAGGGAAATGTGATTAAAAATTATGTCATAATCGACTCGACCAACTTAAGGAATTCGCGTATTTTCCGCAGTTCCGCATCAACTGCCTGGTTTGTGAAAATAATAACGCGTACGCAGTGCGTACGCGACGAAGACATAGAAAGACGTAGTAAAAAAAAGGCTATAGTTGAGAGAGGGAAAAAAAATTAATGACTAGGTTGGACTGTGTAACGTGGACTCTCGGTGTGTATTTTTCTCGTTATGCCTTGATGATTTCCGAGAAAAACTATTGACCATAAGGTTGCGTTGGTGTATATCGCGCCTTTATCAATTCCTCGCTTTGAGAGTGGAGCGTAATCGTCCAAATAACGCCCACCTCTGTAACGAGATTTGTGTAATCACCGTAATTTGGCGAAGCAGCGTTCAGAGTTCCTGTTCGCTGCGCCGTAGCGATCAAAGAAAAATACAGTATTGCAGTAAAGAAAAGAGGATAAAAAAAAAAAGTAAAGATTGTCGAAAGGTGCCGAAAAATTTGTCGATTTTCTCCTCGAGTGATTTGTGGAAAAAAAACCTTTGAAATTGCACATTTAGCCCCGATTGAATGATTACCGGAGATCAAATTACACAATCGAATGAGCCGCTCGTTTAGCTTGTCATGGATGTAATCGTAATGGATAATAAATCACGAAGAAAAACACAACAACGTTAAGTACCGAAATCATTATTTGATCGAGAAAAAGGTGTGAAAATAAATCAATGAATCATCCAATAAAGTGCGAGTCAAGCACCGAACGAAGAAGCATTCTGTGAGGCTGTAAAATGTAGCATATTGAAAAAAAAATAAGAAAGGTGCTCGCATCGTGATTGTCGGTAATATCCATCGAAACAATGGACCCATAAATGGAGCTCCCACGCTTTAACAGTAAATTTCCATTCGATAGGAGAGAGAGAGAGAGAGAGAGCTCACCCAAACTATCCCATTTTCAAATATAAACATATTCAGCCTCATTGTTCCATTTAACTCGAGACTCTCCCGTACAAAAGGAAAAAAATGTAGGCCCATTTTTTACTGGTCGGTAATGCCGAATCAACGAATATTACATTGTATAGAGTATTGGGAGAGAGAGAGAGAGAGAGAGAGAGAGAGAGAGAGGATACTCCTTAGTTTGGAAACAATGCAACAGGCAAGCGAGGCACACGCGAAGAGAGTGAGGGAGAGAGGAAAATACACAGAGATTGGCGAATGGTACGAGGCCATTATTTTGCGGCTGATTACAAGCATTACCGGTTGATTCGGGAGTGTGGAGGGGTGTACGAGGATTATCTATACCTATAGAATAGCTATGTATATATAGATAAACCCGGTGGGTTGTATAATATATGGGGAAGGGTAAAGGACGAACCGAGGGGTTCTAGTAATGATTGAAAATAACAGGAATCACATAAACGTGCAATCATCTTCGATGTAGCTTGCACTGCTCGCAACATCGGCCATTCCGAATGGAAGGAAAAAAAGAAAAAGGGAAAAGAAGATGATGGGAAAAAAAAAAAATTAAACCTCTCCATGGAGAACGTCGAAGAAAAGACGCTGTTCTCTTCTTCGCCCTTCGTAAACCTTACCACTCCGTTATATACATGAGCTCAGTCGCGTTTCACGTCGGAAGTGATCACAGGTTTCAGAAACCCAGCATCAGGATCATCCCTGGCTCGAAGACAAGCATTACGATAATGACCCTCATTACCTCCTAAGATTATAGAATTAGGACGCGCCCGTAATAAATCACTGAGCCAAGATGAGAATTCTTATCCTCTCTCTCTCTCTCTCTCTATCTCTCTCTCTCTTCTCTTTCCCTCTCTTCCTGGCTTTCGTTAACCTGAGTTTCTCGTTTCTGATTGCAGAACAAAAATACTTATCGTCGTATCGAATCACAATGAGACGAGAAACATCTTTAAATCTATTTTTTTTAAGTATAATTATTTTTCTTTCAAGAAATTTGCCCTGTCCAGAAAAAGTCGGAATGGGAAATTCCGGAAATCCCTTTGGGGATCCCATTTTCCTCGTAAGCCTGTAGAAAAGCAACAGCGAAAATGATTTCAAGCGAAAAAATGAAGATCGTTTGATGATAATTTAAAAAAAAACGGAAGAAGCAGCTAAAAAATCGTATAGAGATTCGTGCTCACGTTTATTCTTGGCTCCTACCTTGTGTGGACATTAAGTACACGACGATATCGCAGGATGCACTCGTGAAATGTTTTTTAGATTTTTTTTTAGTCTCTCGCGGTTGACGTGAATTTCATCCACGGATATTCGGGGTGAAGCTGTACTTAATATTTTATTCCTTTTTATCTGGCATTGGAGAGGCGATAAACCGCGAAACGTTTCCTTTATACCGCAGCTCGTTGAATATCATGACTAATACAAACACCCACGCGCTATCCCATACATTCTCATCTATACTTATACATACATAAATAAATGGATCGTATAAAATTCGAAAGCGAAGAGTTCTCGTTCGGGAAGCAGCGGTTGCAATCTTGACTATAATTTTCCGAGTTACAGTCCGCCCTGAGCACTAAACCTCGATATCTTTGGATATCAAACGTACAGAACGCTGCGACAATTCCATTCATTTGGGTTATCAAATATACTTCACGTATAAAATCCAATAACGACTGGAAAGGTTTTTTTTTTTTTTTTTTTTTTCATTAAAAAATTATTCTCAATTGGAATATTTCATAATTGTTGCCCATTTTCCGGTAAAGTTTCACTTTCTTATTAACAGACCATTATTTACCATTATTTGAAATAATCCAATTGCCCATTCGTAGCTCAAAAACGATGCTGATATCGAAAAAATTAATGCCCCTCGAAGATCCATGTTTTCAAAATTGAATCCGAGCAATAAAAATATTTTTCTACTTACACAAAAAAGGGTCGAATACGTAAAGGAAGATCGAGACCAGTAGGAAAGTGAGAGAGCCAAAAAGAGTTCGTTCAAGACGAACGTAGAGTCTCGCACATTGACAAAGTGCGTCCATATCAAGAGTCATCCTGGCTTTCACGCGGCCTCCTAGTGTTCACGGGGGTTGAAGAAGAATGAGTTTGTGAGAGGGGAGGGAGGAGCCGACTTGAACACTCATACCGCGTCTGTCGGACGAACAAACCATCGAACATTAATTACGGGAGAAAAAGATTAATGAGAAAATGTGCGGTCGTGCGAACTGTACGTGAAAGCAAGATCAAAAAATATATACACGATAATCGAGCAAAGCAAAAAGCTGAGTCACCCAAAGAACATAATGGGCCACACGGCATCATCTCTCTTTCGTGGTCACGCATATTTCTTCTCTCGTTTCTCTTCCTTTCTCTCCTTCATATCCCTTTGTAGAGCTTTCCGCATGCGTAACCGGGTGGTGGGAAAAAAAAAAAATAATCTGAAGGACGAGTGCCCTTCGATCATTCTCAAGTTAAATTCGAATTGTCGTCTTCGAAGAATTTGAATCCCGATCCAAAGGTTGAATCCCTGAAATTAGGTTTTGAATTAATTTGGAATATTCAAGGCGAAATTTGTGTAAAAAAAGTCACTCGTTGGAATTTAGTTTTGTCGCAAAAATCCTGTAGGCTGGTAGAACTTGGATAAAATAATTCAATGGAAAATAGCAGTTTGTCATTGTTGGTGTAACGGCCTGCTTTCCTGATTGACGTTAACAAATGAACCGGGGAAATAGACAACTTCCATCGACGTATAAAAGCTGGGGAGAGATATTTGACTTTTTTCCCTTTTGAACATCGTTCCCGACGCTCGATTATTCGTGGCAATGTTACACGCGTACTCCGTGTCCGTCTGTGTGTGCGTTCGTGTGTAAGCGAAAGAAAACGATTAATCGTGACAAAGCAAAGGTTGCACTGATGACTGCACCGGAGATACAATGGGTTTTGTTTGTGTGTCGTCGTCAGCAGGCCTGTCAGACTGCCACCATATCGTGTACTACGTCAACCTTCTCTTTCCCTCTCTCTCTCTCTCTCTCTCTCTCTCTCTCCCACTCGCTCCCCTGCTCCGTCTATTCTATATAACCACAACAATATGCTGCAGCAACACATTATACAACCTCAATCCTTTCTCACCCACTGTGTCTTCCATTGTAATGCCCGTGATTAATTAGTTTTTTTTTTTCAATGACATGCTCTACAGACACGAGCAAATGTGCTTTTTTACTTAATCTCCATTAAGGAGTTTGTTTCCCATAGCTAAATTGAAATTCTCATTAAAAATTGAGTCTAAAAAATCTCAATCATAACATTTTTTAGCTGTCAAAATTCTGGGAAGAATCACTCGGGCCCGTGGCACTCGGCGACTTTATCCAGACCCAGAAATGTTCTTCGAGAATCAAGCACCCGAGCGAAAAAGAATTAAAAGTAGAATTTTCTCAGGTTCGCCTTTTTTCCATTAGTAGTAGCTGCACCGATGGATCAATGTATTTATTGTGCTGCTAAAAAGTATTGAAGTCTGTACGAGCACGTGTCTATAAATCTGTCAGTCTCGTTGATGCAGTTTGCCAGGCGTGAAAGGACGCCGCAACGCTTGCATTGATTACTACGAGAGGTGATTCTAGTCGCACAGCCAAAGGTCACAGTCTCCTCGTTCACCGTTATATTTGATTGCCCTTTCCCTCGTTCTGTCGGACGGTATCGACACAAAGACTGTTTACATTGAAGCCCGAAAGCTTTCGTCGTACTCTAGGGAGCCGCAAATGAAAAAGCATCTCATGAAATCATTTTCAACGCGCGACGCTCTGAGACCCAAAGCTTTTTCTCTCTCTCTCTCTCTCTCTCTCTCTCTCCTCGACTCTTGTGACATTTCTAGCAAACCGTGTCAAATTTTCGAATAATCACGGCACATTTAATTTATTCTTTTCTGAATATAAATATTCCGAGCTGTGAAACTTCAATCCGACGATGGATTATCCAAATCAATCAAACGTTTGTCCCTCGCCAATTAGTGAGAATATATCTTTCGAGACTAGTTCCGGTGCGTGAGACTTTGACATTCACATACATCAAGCGAATAACGGCCAGAAAATTTATTTGGGCAAGCAACTCTGCACTTGATCCCTTAAGACCGAGTGAACAATAGGACGTCACGACTCATTTGTCTCCCCAACGGTTTGCTTCGCCATCGAGTTTACAAATGGTGGGAACAGAGAGAAAGAGAAACAAGTAACGAATGGAAAAATTGAGCCATGCGACAAGACGTGCATAAATCATTGAGTGCGTTGCAAAAATTGCGCTTACCTGCCATATGCGTAACTGTGCAATTTGCGAGAAAAAACATAAGAGCGTAACAGTTTTTCCTTCGTGGATAACAATTAGTTAACGATATATCTGCACCGCATCGAGATTTCGAACGAATCGATAGCACTGCGTCACGACGCACAGCGTTTCCCTAGAAATTTCTGATCCAACAATCCTCACAGTGAGTTTAGAGTTTCTACGATGCCTCGTGAGATCGTACGGAAAAGCGTGAGTCGAAATTCGAAGGAAAGAGACGAGTAACCGTCTAATTTTTCGTGGTCTAGGCACGTCCGAGCAATTAGTCAAGTTGCACTCCGGACGCTCCAGGAGGGTGCACGGTGTGTATTGGGACTGCGGTGCACCCCCGTGAGTATCAGCAAGGCACACACGCTGCAGGCTCACTATTCAACATAAAAATATAGGTATACTGCTTTGTTGGGTTGACGATTCAGCAAGTATAATAATATCGTAGCATGGTGTAGGAGCAAGTAATCGATTTGAACGGTGGTTGTATGGTGAGAGGGTGAATTTCCAATGCTTCTAGGCAATATAACTCGACATTATAGTGCATTCTTCCAGATCGCTCACCCGTCCGTCTGTTCGGCCAACAAAGAGCCGCGGGCGATCCAGTCCACGCCATTTCATCCGTGATCTTATAGAGCCCATGCCATAATGTATAGATATATATATATATATATATATTCACCGGATCTCAAGCTTGATGATTTCTCTTCCTTTCACTCCGAACGTAATCGATTATCGTACGGCCGATATTTTCAAATACAGACTCTACTACCGTATGACTCTCTATTCGACTTTATGGACAAACACACATTCATGTATTTATGGATGTATTTGCCATGTGCTTTGTAAGCAAGCGCCCTGGAAGAGAACTCACGAGGAGCGTGTAAAAGCGGGCGCGCGCAACCGAGCGAAATGTTCCATGCTTCGCCTCTCTTAAGGCGTTTATTATATTGTGCCAAGCTCGAGGTGTTCCTGGAGCGAAATAAATTGTGTTGTACAAATATCTGTATAAGCGAGAATTTTTGCGTGACATTTAGTCGACGGGCACCCGCTGATCGCGCTTTCAAAGACTTCCAGACTCTCGATGGACGTCCCAAGAAATTGGCATCGTCTCCGCCCAATCTTCCTTTCTTGCGGCGGCTGCAATCTTTAACGGTTTTCTTCCATTGTTGGATTATCATCAGACGTCTCTGCCAAGCATTTGAGAATCGTTGCCATGCGATCGCCCATGAAAATCGCACGAGAAATATTCGAAAAGCTCGATCGTTTTGTTGATGCAACTTCAACGGTGAATCTCTGGTCATGAAGTCTCATTCCATTCTCCTTTTCCATTTCTTACTTTTTCTCCACTTCCTCTTTTGGTTTCCTAATCTCTCGACCAATCAGCCTAACCGCGCGTTGGCAGACGTAAACTCGTTTAGGAAAGCACAGCCTCTCCGTCTTCCGGGACATCTATCGATTGTAATGAGAAAAAGCTAGCCACACAGCCTCATCCGTTTTGTTCCGAGCAGTCGCTTCCCAGCACGTATGACGGTCCATGGCGTGGCCGTATATTTCTTCAATTCTCTGGCATGTTCATCCATGTGGAGATGACCCGCCGGTACGCACCCTACTACGGTTACTTAATCGGGTTTCTCGTTTCGTCCCCATCGCGCTCGTGCCGTTCTCAAGAGCTAACTGGCAAACCGGATCAACACATCGTACGATAGACCGGACCTTTTGCAAACGACCAGTTCCCCCAACTTCGGACCGGAGACCCACCAGACGATTTTAATTATTTTCAACCGGAAGATTTATCGTGGGTTCTGGAAAGACGTGAGGTCAAAGGGACATTCGTAAATCTTAACCTCGCACAATTGACTTTTTCATTGTCACTCTGATTCTCCGGATGATTGTCCTTTGTGCGATGCTGGGCTCGTAGCAGCTCGAGATTCGCCAAATGCCAAGAAAACTTACTGTCAAAATGCCCTACTTTGCTAACCAGATTGAAACGTATTCAAATCTCTTGATTCGATTTGCGGAACGTTCGCCTCGGGCTAAGTCCTTTGATTACATTCGCCCAGCAATCAGAGTCTTAATTCGCAGTAACGAGCTTAACCGGAAACCTCCTTTTGCACGAAATCGTAATCTACGCCGATGGCTCTCTCCCTTTTTCTTTTTTGTCCTTTTTCTTCCACGTCATTCTGTTTTGGCAAGGCGTATCCATCAGCAAGAAATATCGCGCATCGTTGCCTCGGGGCCACCAAAGTAAATCAACTTATTCAACCAACAGTATTCTCGAGCGGAAAACCATATTATCGGATAGGGAATCTTGGAGGGTTCTATTGGTTCCCATCGAGTGGTATTTTTTGTATACGCTAGAAATAAAAACGCCCGAGTCGTTTAGACTGATGGAAAAAATTGAAAGGTTGAACCTGACGGAATTAAATTGAATTTTAACACAACGAGAAAAAACGTTGATGCCTTGTAAACGTCCGCGACCAAGTTGTCAGTTTTAAACCGGTCGGCTCAAGATGAAAAGACGCGGAGCAGGTTGAATCAATCCTGGCGCCAACTAATCTGTTGAAGCGTAGTCTCCAAAGAGTTCGTATGTGAGGTCCTGTCTTTATTTCACTGAACGCCTTGCAGCCGTCATCTCGAGATGGCGGTCTCTTCAAGTATTAATACGACGGGATATACAAAGTCGGGGGAGCCCACGCCGGAAGTAGCTCCTCCACAGGCCACTTTCCAGTCTCCTGTAGCATTTTAAAACTCGTCCTCGTAGGATAGAATCTCCAGACACCCTGAAGTACCGCATTCCACGGTATAATCTTTTTAAGCATTCGCTCGTTCGAAATACAAGTTCTTGCATATTTTGCCCTTGAAATTACTCCAATCAAGCTAGCAGGACAATGTTTCGAAAGCAAATTCAATTCTCACCAACAAAGTAAAGTCGACTTTGTCCTGTAATGATTTTTTTTTTTCCAGGGCTCGGCTAACTCATCATCGAGCCTGCAGAGCATCGGTCATTTCTGCAACATTTGAATTCCCATAAGATTTATGTGTCTTTGTAATATCCAAGTGCCAAAATGCATAACTTTTACATTTCTTAAAAAAAAAAACCTCTCGTAGATCCAAGCTGCCGTTAAGAATGAGCAAAAAATGAGTTCAACGTGGTCTTGAAATATCAAAATCCTCCATCCATAAACTTTCTCTGATGAGAACACGAACCATTTCCACCCCAAATTGGGTTCTATAATAGATAACGTTTTCTCGAATTATTCAGATGTTTCGAGAAAAGTTGTGACCCTCGAGGAAATTTCGTCGTGTCTATTCCGTATGATCTGCTGATTTTCCAACACCGGAAACTCTCCGGAGGTGTAACTCGAGCGTCGGACATCTCCATTCACCGAGTAGGATGTAAAACAACGAGGCAGGCACATTCTGGATACTTGTGGAGTGCACGCGCGTTCTATATAAACCGTCAGATTGTCAGGAGAGCCGACGTCCCAGCTGCCACAGATCTGCGCGGACTGGAGTGTCTCTTTGGTCCTGTCAAGTTGGGAGAACGAGCAAGATCGGTGTGTGTGTGTGTGTCTCGTTTCACGTTGAGCAATAATTGGCCGAGCGCAAAGACGCGTCGTTTCGCATCTTCAATGGTCGACAGAAGTCACAGCCATATATAAATCTTTCCATCTCTTTCCCTTTGGGATGAAGATCGGTAGTTGGCTTTCACGTGGCATACGTCGATATCCCGTATATATGTACAAGCGATAAATGAGATCGTACGAGGAAATCCTCAACTCGCTTTCCTACCTAAATCGATATATATATATATATATATATATCGATATATTTTTCTACATATATGGATAATCTTGCGAGAAGAATTTCGAACGACTTCCACATCGTTTTCTCTCTCCCTCGGCGTGAGAATTTCTTGTTCGCGAGCTTCCCTGCCTTTTACGTGCTCTCCCTTCAACGAGAAGAGAGCAAACTGTGTGCGCAAGATGGTACGCGTCATGTCGTTCTCGCGGGTCTCTATGTATACAGACAAACGGTTTCGAGATCACAAGAGAAAGAGAGGTGGCTGGGGGAAGAATCCTCGTGACGGACTTTGACACGTTCGATCTCGCCAGGAGCGCAATTACGCAGACGAGCAGAGAAAAATGTGAAAATTCTCTCAGCTCGAAGAATCGTGTTCGCATCTCCGAGTTTACACTTCAACGAAGAAAAAGAATATACCGATTTGTGGGCGAATGTGTGAGTGCGTGTTTGTGAGTCTCCTCGATACGCCGTTGGCGTACAAAACGCGATAAAAAAAAAAAAAAAAAAAAACAAACAAACAAAAAAAACGAGGGAGAAAGATCGGCGCACCAAAGGAGAGAAGAGAGTCCTCGTACCCTGTCAAACGGTCTGTCACCTGCAACGGAACAGAGCTCCTTAATGGATTGATAGCCACGGAAATGCCTGATCGATATTTCACTCCGTACCTTCCCTATATACATATATATACATGTGAAGGAGCTTGTAAAAAGACTTTGTTATATATGCGCACGTGTCAGAGAGCGCGAAAAACGTCAGGAAGGTCGTTGCTGAAAACGGTCAAGGGTTGGGGAACGGAGTAACTAATAATTATCGACTCGGCTTTTTTTGTTATTCATACACGGAACGATGACTAAGATATTTGCTGTTGGCGAGAGTTCACTCGTGACAGGAAAGCATCGATGATGTCGTGGATTCGTGGAAACCAACCGAGAGCCTTCGTTACCCATAAATCCAGAAGAAAATCAGTTCGATTGTAAAACCTTGTACAAGAATGTTGTTCCAGATATAATCTAGTATTGACCTCCGGATAGAGTCAGGTTTTTTTTTCTACACAAGACACCTTCGGACGTGTACAAATCAACACCGACCCCGATCGCATTCGCGTTTCCTTAACCTCCGGCCGTAAAGTCCTAAAATGCAGAGAATAGAACCGTTATTTTCGTGGCAAATCGTGATCGTGGCGATCATGAATTACGAGTTACGTGCTAGAGCGAGTGCCCAATCGCTTCTGTATTAAAGTACCGTTTTCAAATTTCTCCACGACTATAAAATCATACTTGGGAATACAGCGAGCCTCTTACGTACTCGCTGCCTCAAAAGTTGCATCTCAAATTTACAGGCTCGTAAATCGTCGAAAAGAAAAGACTTTAGAGTTGTTTTTTTTTTCCAATTTTTATATACGACATGCCGTCGATCAGATATGATAATTGATGAGAATTCATTGCAATTACTTTTGTTATGCTCACCCCAACGCGGTACGCATCGGGGAAAACATATTTTATAAAATGTCCAACAGTTTGCTTCAATTTTGATGGCATATTTGCAACGCCCTGTATACGAGTATACTAAATGTCTGTCTCTCATTCTTTCTCCACTCGATTATCGGCATATCGCGACGTTAAAATCGACAGCGTTGAACCGTATACGTATTTATAATATATAGATAGAGCATGAATTCTCGGGTGGTTGGGCACTCATGAATACATTATCCTTTCTAACGAGTAACGAGGCGAATAGGTCAAGTAGATGGAGTCGAGCGGCGCCTGTCCATAAATCACTCTCGTGAGGGCAACCTCGGTGATCAGAGTCGACCCAGCAACCTCCGTTGGCCTCTTCTTTCTCCCTCGTTCCCTTTCTTCTCTCTCTCTCTCTCTCTCTCTCTCTTCTCCGTTCGTTCTTATGCACCCCGCAACGCGATTTCTCATGCATCTGCTTCCGCTTCTTGCCCTCGAGTTCATAAAACGAGCATATGAAGTTGCTATTCGCCAAATAAATATAAAAATCCTGCGTCTATATATTCACGCTGTTTTATAAGTATTCGAGTGTAAAATTACGGCGCCCGTCAGCCATTCCAACTCTTTCCTCTACGCTTCCTTTCTTCCAGCGACGTTTTCCCGCTGCCGCACAAACTCACAACGTCAAAAAATATGTATTGCGTGATAAAAAAATTGAATGGCAATGCGTATGGCTTTTCCCTCGCTTCTTTTTCTTCTTCTTCTTCTTTTCCTCCTTCTCCGCGTTTCGTGCTCACTGCTAAATTAATGCTCCTCGAGCGAGAATCGCGTGTGATGAAAATTCAGAATTGAAAAGTCACGTCCATCGGGTTGCGCGTGAGTCTCCGTGTGTTTGTGCCCAACCGAACGATCAAAACTCCTCGGCAGTTCGTTATAAAGCACAGAATGAGAAAAAAACAACAAGAAAAAAAAATTCTCTTTCGCTACGAATATACAAACAATTTATTTTCGTTCGACAGCCCCGGCCTCGTTGATTGACCGACGCAGTGTGTGGCTCGGTTCAATGAAACTCTCTCCTCCCCGTGTATTTATCGAGCATCCAAAAAGACCCGGAAATACCAGAGACCCCGGACCGTCAAAATGACTCACCGATAAACTTTTAATTGTTTCTCTCGCACGAATAAAGAGAACGAGAAATTTTGTGGGGATCCCAATTTTATGAAATATTTCGAGCATCAAATTGCACGCCGTATCGAGCATTATCAAATTTTAATAAAATTTCCTCCTATTTTATCCCTCATTGCAGGTTCGCCAATTAATTTTTTTTTTTATTGCATACTTTATGATACTTTTGATGCTCGCAACAATTTCAGCAATTTCCCAAATTATTATCTAAATTTAATTCTCATCAAATTTTCGTCGGCTCATATTCACAGAATTTTATTATTTTTATTCCTGACCATGTCTCGCCCGTTGTTAGACAAAATTTTCAATCCCGATTTATAGAAAGTCTGCGCGCGAGTTTGTGAAGAAGAAAATACAATGATAATGAAGCTCACTTTTGCGAGGATGTGCAAAAAAAAAACCTACTATTAGTCTTATGCCACGTTAATGCTTGAGAAAACTTACACATTTGTAATTTAACGAGCGAGTGTTATCGTTGCATGTCCGCAAACGATTATTCACTCCGCCAATGTATTATTAATCACAATGTTTCTAAATACTGGAATGCGTGTGAATATATATATATGCATTGGAGGGTAATTACTTACTGTTGGTTGTTGCAGAACTCAGCGGCGTAATACACACAGAGAGCTGCTCAAACGTCTAGGATAATGTTTGCGGAAGTTTTGCCGAGTGACTTTGTCGAACGTGAATAATGACTGTAATGAACTCAATCACGCGATTACGCGGAAAATAATATTACCGCGAAAGAGACGCCGAAGAATCAACGTTCAAAAATGAACGATCAATCAAATCGCGCTGCGAGTGAGAGAGAGAGAGAGAGAGAGAGATGAGGAGTGAAATACAAAATACAAAAATTTACGTACAATGTTCGTGAGGACGACGTTTCAAGTTTCTCAATCCAGTCCTGCTGGATGACGACCAATAAATCGCTATTTATAATCACGTTTCCTCAGCAAAAAGCGAATATAATCATACACGATGACGTTTACGTGACAAGGGTGAGTTTGCGTAAATTTATTTTGATGAATCTTGGCAGTGGCTGGTCGAAATCGTGCGCGCTCTTCCACAGTCACTGCTCCGCGAGCCTCGTTAATCATTCATTTGTGCGAACGTAATGAGGACGAATCGATCGTAATGCTCTTTCGAAGCCAGAGCTCGTGTACGCTTACAAAATAATTATAAATTATTCATCCTTCTTCAAAGCCTGATAAGTATTCAAATATCAATATTTAATCATCGTTAAAGTGTCAATAATATTCTAGATAATTAATGAATCATCGTTGTATTCTCATAACATTTTTTCCAGCAATAATTCATTTTTCAAAAAGTTAAAAATAAATGTTTATGGATTCGACTTTTGATATTCAAATCGTTGCGAAAAAAAATTGCGTAACGCTGCATATCCGTATAATTCGCGTAATATCGATGATATGATTCCTGAATCCGGGAGAAAAGAAACGACGCAGGGAGAATAAATAAATAATATCACAAGAGGCTCAAGTAAGAAACGGGGCTGTTTGTATTTCAATTTCCAGAGACAATAATCGAGCAAAGAAGAAAAACAAAACCGACAAGATTTAAATAACAATAAAGCCTGAAAACAATGATATCATTGAATCGTCAGTTCGAAACGTGGTTTCTCCTTGATTCCCAGCAATAATTTATTTCATGCTCGCACAGTTGGTGGAACGACGAGACAGTAGATATTGTTTTTATTTTTATTTTTCTTTCTTTATCGTATAGAGCCGCATAAAAGGTATTTTCGCATATCGGAGCAATAGAAGATAATGAAGATGCAGGTACACAAGGATATTTTTCAGTATTAACATATAATATATGAGAACAAGGGAGGGGGAGGGAAAATTTGTGAGCAAGTGCCAGAGGCATTCATAATGTCTCGGGACGAATATTTATTATTAAGGAATAATGAATCTATATATACAACCGATAGTCACTTATTTATTTCCTTTTTTTTTAAATATGTTATTTTATATATACGTAATAGTTGTTCGCGTGTCTTGTTGTCTCTTCCTCTCTCATCCTTTATTCTCACTCGTACGTTTCCTCGCTTTCAAATATATCACGTCACAAAAATCCACGTGATACATCATCATCGCACTAAAAGACTAACAATCGATACTAAAAACTTTGGTTACGCAAAAATAGACGCTGAATTATCGAATAGCATGTCATCGCTGACATCTCGTATGCTCGTTATAATTAAATCCGTCGTATTTCACTCTTCGTTTCTCATTATATCTCTTACTCTCTAGTTATATATATATATATATATATATATATATTTATATTTTTGTTTATGCAGTTTTTTTCATCGTCATCTTCATTGCTCTCGCCAAAAACATACGAATATGCGACTATGAACAAATTTACAGTAATTACAGTAAAATATGAACATATTTCTGTTTTTCTTCATGCGTATCTGTTTATCTATATTCATATATATATATACACACACACACACACACACATACATCATGAAGTATATGTGTTTATATGTGTATAAATATAATTGATAGAAATAGTGCATATAGATCGATTACATCAGATCAGTTACGATGATAGTAAACGCGCGACAATATAAGAGAGTACAGTGATCGTCGTGTACATATACATATTTTTTTTTATCGACACAGTTTAGGAAAGATGAACCCAAAAAACTGAATAGTCTTTAATAATAGCGAAAACAGGAAGAGCCATTGCGGTCGAGTTAAGAAAAACGGCAAATGTCCCATAAAATCCTGTGGCTAAATAATCAATGTCGTCGAATGTTTCGACGAAATTCAATGATTCGTCGAAACAATTGGAATGAAAAAATCAATTATTTTGCGCATCGTGGATTTCATATGGCGTCCCTTATTCGAACGATGACTCGTGGCAATGGTGACGAGAGATTATAGTCACGAATAATATAGAGCTACAGAAATGGTGATGATTCCTGGGGAAACAATCGAGAACAGTAGTCGATGTAGAAATTGGCTTGAAATACGATTGCAAACTGTCTAGATGTAATAGTTGAGATAACGCGATGATATTTCTCTGGTTGGGTGAAGAAAAAAAAAGAGATTTTGTTAATAGTCGCAAAAATGAAATGTTAGGATCGACGAGTCTCCGTGGAAATAAGGCGCGGAACAGAGAAGGATCGATGTGTTGTGTGTACCGTTTGAAAGTCTGTTAATTTTCACGATGCACGTTTCCATTGGTGTCGGGTAAAATAATAGTCATACATCATCGGTGCATGGCTTTTGCCTCGGTCGAGAAAGAAGATGACATTCGCACACTCACATATCCCCGCAGCAGTCTCGAAACGCAAGAACGGGGTTGCGTGGCGTATAGCTTCACACGAAAAAATCACAGTTAAATGTTGTATTTCCCCATCGGCGTGGTATGTCCGGTCGATAACGATGGTTGATTAACGATCGATGCCCGGGATTCGCTCGGCAGGCGATAAAGGACCTCCGGTTCATCCCTCATAATAGCCAATTACTCAGGGATGCATACCGGATGCTGCGCCAAGACGCGGGCCACCGTAGAAGGAATAGGGAGAGAAATAGGGCGGTAATCCAGCGGCTGGATGATGAGGCGGTAAAGCAAGTCCGAGAGATGACAACGAAGGCTGCATCATGCTGGAGGGTTTACCGTATGGATGATAACGTCCAGTCGCCAAGGGACTCAGAGGTGGTGTTGGATAAGTTCTTGATAGGAGAGGGTGTCCGGGTGGTAATCCGGTCGGTGAAAGGAGCGAAAGTGCCGCAGCCGCTGATGGATCGGCCGCCGAAACGCTCGTATGACTTCGCAGATGTTGCAGCAGCTCCTCGGACGATGAGAATCTCTTGCCGCAATAAGCTGTGTCACCGGCGATCCAATTACAAACGTAGGGCAATTGCGAGGCCGCTGCTAATGCTGCCAATTGGGCATGGGCATAAGCCGCCGCTGTATGAGCACTCAATGGCCCGTATGGCGATGGCGCTGGTTTATGATCACATTGGGCACAACCCGCTGGACAAGCAGCCGCCGTCGTTGTTGTTGGTACTTTGCTCGCCGATGATGTTGCCAAATAGTGCGGATTCAATTGGCATCCGGTGCAAAAAGGATCACGACAAACCGGCACTAGAGTATCAACACCCGAAACTGTCTTCATCCTCGCGTAACTCAAATACGGATTGCTCGCTAAACCATTCTTAAGGGCTGCGTGATGCTGTGACATCAACGAACTGGCCATCACGTCGATCGGTAATTGTGGCGGATAACCGAGATAAGCCGCTGACGTTGAAACGGGTAACGTCCCCCCTGGCTTGAATGTACCCAGCGGCAAATCCTTCATCGATTGTTCCGTCATTCCCCCCAACATCCCTGCTGTACTGTATACCGATTTTGACGACATTGGACTACCCGCTTGACCTCGTGAGCCCGAATGTACTTCTGACAATTCTCCCGCAGCTGCGCTACTCGATGCTGATCTCGAAGCCGGCGATTCTCTCGTTGCTTCCCCGTTCGGTGTTACCGTTCTTCGACCCTGAGGCGTCACCGCTCGACCCGATGAGGCACTTTGATTACTCGAACACCTCTTGCTACCGGGGGTTCTCGAACGACCCGATGCCGAGTGGCTCGATGCCGCTCTCTGCTCTTCCGGACTCGAGGCTTTTTCCCGACCTAGACAAGACTCGTACGGCTTGAAACTCGATCGCACACCCTCCGTTGAGGCCGCTTGCGCAGCCCCTTGACCACCCGACGACGGCGATGATTTTTCTCGTGCCTGCTGTTGTTCCCCCGACGATTTCGATGACGAACCTTTTCCACTCGATTTTCCACTCTCCAATGTCCCCAACACCGATTTTCCTGTCGGTGGATCCGCTCCGATCTGACTGCAGGTCTGCGCCAACAACGCCAGTGGACTCTTTTTCGGGTCCAACTGTAATCACACGAGTTACGAACCTCATCATTATAGAGACTTTTCAAAAAATCTACAATATTTTTATTCCTCCTTATTCACACAGACGCTGAAAAAGACTCTGACAAATGGTAACAACTAAATGCACCAGCATTTCGCTCTCGATATCTCACCAAGTGTGTTTTGTCTATCCAATTGGCAAGCATCGTCGTTTTCGCCTTGTCCCTCTTCAAGGATTTTTAACAACTTGGCTGTAGAGTTTAGTCTATGCCAACGAGGTCAACGAGACACTCGAATTATTCAAACCTCCATTCTCTATTTCCATTACTTCCGATATTTCCTGACATTTTTTTTAGACAATTTATTTACTGAGGGATTTTCAATTTCACCGCATCAACTTTAATCGACAGTATTTAGCCCCTCGCTGGTAACTTTTACTTCAACAAGAATATATTTGCTTATTCGATATTTTATTCAGCCTTTCAAAAGTCTCGACTGCCATTATTTTGCAAGTAGAAAACTGATTATTCATGGGCTCGCGATAGACTCAAAGATTCTTCCTCCAATCGTCAGGAGGAGCCTCTCTTTTGTGCGGACCAAACAAGAGAATTGAGCTTCAAAGGAATTTTAATTTTTTCCACTTAAGAGTCGTCGAGTGTGTCACGTCAAAATGTCGGGACGCCTTTGAAAGGTAGAAACGGAACTCCAAGAGGATGGAGACGGTGGAAGTACAGAAGAGAGAGAGAGAGAGAGAGAGCGAAAGGGGATTTTTATGACGCGTGCATAAAGTACTCGGGTGATAAAAAAGCCGCGCGGAGGTGAAAAAATCGTCCGAACTATAACAATTTTTTTTTTTTTCCAATTGTTTCCAATCACCGCAGCCTCGATTCTCGATAACGCATTCCACCATTTAATATGACCGTTCTCATGCATTTTTCTTATTACCCGGAAGCTGTCAATAGAGATTGAAAAAAAAAAAAATTTCATACACATTAAAATAATATAATATGAACGTTTTCAACTGCCGACTACAAAGAATCCAAGTGTTTGATGAAAAATACATGAGCGATCAGGCTTATAACGATCATTGATAAACATCAGGCAATGTGTGTCGGAGCCTCCGTTCCATGACGTTATTATAAACACACGATGGCATACATTAAAAGCTTTTCAAACGTCATTGATAATCGTTAATCTTACAGATGTTTTATTATCAACAGAATTGAAACAGAAAAATGTACGATCGTTTCGATACGAAAATAATGCCAAGTTTTGCCAAAATCTTCTTTAATAATATCGGCTTTTTCTATATTATTTTATTTTTAACAAGAAATTTGCTTTTTCTTGCTTTTCGAGACATTTTCCTTGCAGCCCGAAAAGATTGTCGTACAATTTGAAAGAAAATTACGAATGATGCCAAGTCAAGATCCTACTGCGTGGTTTACAAAAAAAAAAAAAAGAATCATTCGTTTCTTTGGAACGAAGACAGTTAGGTCGGTGGTGAATAAATAACGATGATTTGATGAATATGTACAACGCTATAACCGGAAATGTTTGACAGAAAAGTCGGTCGCGACGACGCAAATATGAGCGCGTAAATGTCTTAGCATGTGCACGTTGGCTCACGACGATTGACTGACAATTCGTTAATAGACTTCTCGCGTTCGAGACAGCAACTTAATTCCCCGGAACGCTTGCCAAGTCTGCCGGACCATCGAGATTTCTCATCCGACGACAAATTAATTTTCTCCGCGCTTCAACTTGGCCCCTGAGGCTTTTGAACATTGCTCGCTGACACAGAAACATATATAGGAAGACGCCGCCGCTTGTTTTTTTTTTTTTTTTTTTTTTTTTTTTCTCGCTCAGACAAGATCGAGTAGATTTTTTGCGGCGCGGAATAACAAGAGCAAAGGAGTGTGCTTATTATTTTCATGCAATTGTTTATCTGCACGGATAATAATATTGAGAAAGAGCCGTAAATATTGATGAAACGTAACTTTTGACTAAATAATCAATTCCGAATACAAACGACCAACTAATGAACAATTTGCATTCACAAATGGGACAAGTGATTCATCGGTAAGAATAAACGAAGCTAAAATATGCATTCTAAATAGCTGATTCTCGGATTGGGTCAAGTTGACTTATGTTTGAGTAAAGAGCACGCGAGACCAGCGAACATTGCTTTTAAAGTTAAGCCGGTATTTTGTTGACGCGTGAGCCCAAATAGTGTGCTAAAGTTTGCTTGCTCGTGTGTGCATGGCTTTGTGTGTATAAAATGGAAGTTAAAAGGCAGCAGAGCAGACGTCGAGAGACGTTGACGGAACGTTACGTACGCCATGCAACTTTAATGAGCCGTTAACGAACCAACCGAAATACACACGCGCATATAGATCCATGTGTACCTTTACGTATGTATATTTGAGGATATAAAAACGCGATTGGCCACATGCGTTAGCCAAGGCAAATTTTTTCACCCTAGTCACGAATCGAGGCTTCCGTGCGTTCTAAACAATTTCGATGCAAACGAGAAACTCTGGATTAAATATATGCGCTTCAAGATATTATTCACCGACACGACAAGCTACTGATGCTACGAAGCTTGGCCATGCGTGCAATTTGCATGCGTTACGCAGGACTCCAAGTCCTACGACGATCAACAGATGCGTGAAGAAATTGCCAAACTTTTCTCTCTACATTTTGCAACATGAATATATTCATCCGCTAAATCCATACAAATACCTTGTGCGTTTTTGTATTTCAATGAATTGTCGTCTCCATTTTTACTCCCCATTGTAAGAAAAAGACATTTTTTCACGTTTTCTTCAAGCTTCATGCTTCTTTGCCATGTATAAATATTTAGCGAGTCTTGCTTCGGCTATTATTTATCGCCAGTACACACGCACACACACACACACACACACACACACACACTCGTATTCGTAACATCAACTCGCGCCCCACAAACTATTCGCGGAACGTTCCAATTCTGGTCTGGTATCACGTACGCTTCCGAATCATCGTTTCTACTTCGATTGCCTTGTCGACATTATACCAGCGAATTTACGACTTGCTTCGGCGCAAATTATTCCATTTTTTTTTCCTCTGCTTATTGTTGAATTATTACTAAATATCGCAGACTCATAACCAACAATTCAATAATTCTCAATGCATTTCCTACGAATTTCCTCATTTTTTTCCAATCGATAACGCAACAGAGCATCACATAATTCTCGCCATTGATCAAGACGCCCAAAAGTTTTCAACCATCGCCTTATTCTTTACGTTTTTTTGCAAAATCTACACAACTCTTTAAGAAAAATCCCCATTTCCGAGCAATAACTTGGAAAGAAATTGAAAAATCTTGAAACTAAACAGGATGAAGCGTAAATTGAACTTAATTGATGAATCATTAAGCGGTGTACTAACCGTGGATGGCAGTGGTGTGAGGTATTCCGGACGGAGATACTGATTTGCGCTGGAGGTCAGCATGTTAAAAGTGCTTTTTTTTTTTTTTTTCGTTTTAATCCGTGCGTATGAAGCCGGAAATAAAAATCCGAAGGGTGTTGATAAAGTGTGTGATTTTTATTCTTCGTGAATATAATATCACGAATCACTGAATTTGTAACTCCACACTGAATTTTTCACCTCTTAATACACATCCAGAGAACACACATCACAGAGTGAATGAACGAAAGCGATAAATCTCTACTATAATACGATCGTGAGTGCGTATTATTCCAACAATAATAATAATAATAATCCAACAATATTATTAATAATAAAGATAATAATGGTAAATAAACTGACCGAGTGTGTACGGTTGAGAGATCAGTCCTCACACTCGAGAAACTTTACAACGACCGAAGCCATAATCGTTGACGAAATTCAACGAAAAATTAACAATCGATCGAGAGAAAAGAAAAAAACGCACACGCACCATCGAGCTTGATTCACTCAGGGGTTCACACAGTTTCTATAAACTTTATATCGTGGAAAATCCGGTGGCTATAACTCTTTGTTGTTGATATAAACTCACAGAGTATTATCACCAAATACACTTATTGACACTGTTCCTTATTCTCCATGATTAGTCTATGAGGGATTGTCGAGAATGTTGTTTGTTTCGTGTTGAGAGCTTTTTGGCTGCAGAACACGAGAGAAAAAAATGTTGTACAGCCGGAACGAAACTCACGTGACGGGCTCCGAGTCGCGACTGTTCTCCACTTTCGGGACGAGCTTCACGAGCCGCGCGCGCTCGTTTCCCACCCCTCAGCTGTTTCGATACTCCCTCTCTTTCTAGTCCTTGCGCTACTTCGTCTGCTCTTGCTCTCTCTCGCGCACTCTTTCGCCCTTCCCTACCCCCTCCCCCTCACAAGCCAGTCGACCGGGAAGCTTCCCTACCCCTTCCCTGATGGGTTCCCTGGACTTCCTTCCCCTCTAGCCGCGACCATCACCACGACACGGTGTCGGTCGTGTCCCGGCGGTCGTTGTCGGTTCGCACCCCGCCGACACTTTTGCCCAGCGCCCAACGACGTGCACCAACTTGCACCAAGCCCCCTCACTCACTCTCCTTCTCGCTCCATTTTTTTCTAAATCCCTCAAACACCCTTTCTCCACCCATTCGCGAATACCCCCTTTGCCACTAGCCCTCTCCCTCTCGTTCTCATATCCACCATTCGACAAGCTCTCTTCTCTTTCTGTGCTCCCTGCTTTGCACCCACACCTTCTCCCGCTCGAACATCGTTTCGTGCCACCTAAGCGCAAACCGGAGCTTTCCATTCGGATAATTGGCGACCCTGTTATCTCTTCGAGCATCGTCTATCGCATCAACGCTCTAGAGAAATATTCAAAGAAACCCGACGAATTTACAAATCGATCGACCATGTTTTTAATGTGATCAATCATTCGTTTTTAATTAATCACCTCTTCTGACCCAAATAATTCTTTTCCCCATTTCGCTATTTTCGCCGCTTGATTGGCGTCTGAATTATCGAATATTGTTTTTTTTTAAATGTACACACCCACTTTATGCCCGCTTTTTCTTTGCATTCACTTCTCATAACGTGGAAGAGAAATGACGTAAATAATACTGCATTTCGCCCTTACGATGAATCACTCGATGATGAATATTGAGGAAAGTTGCGTGAAAATTCATGTTTTCTTTTCTGTAACACTTAGTCGTGTACCACCTCGATTTATAGCGCACAGGTGTTCAATGAGAAATGAAAAACTGACGTAAACGTCCGTCCCATTCAACACTCCGTTTCGTGACTCATTTTTGATTTATCATTTTATTATTTTATGTTTCTTTCTGACGCAATAAGATTAATCGCTTTTTTCGTAAATTATGCACGCCATTTGGGTCATCAACCTCGTTGAGGACATCGAACCATGAACCTGCTTTCTCCATGAGAAATACCGAAAGAACACGATTCATCGGTTGTAAAGAAGGAAAAAAAAACGCTTTTGCTGAATTGTTTTGTCAAGTTATTCATAATTTTTTACGATTTCTCAAGAATTTGCGGTACAGATAGAAATTTCACACCACCCTGCGATATTAAGAAAATAATATTTCATCATTTTCTCAAAAGCCTAACGTTGAACAACGTCAATCGTTAATTAATCAATTGGATAATGCAAAAAAAAAAAAATTTACCGACATCTCTCGATTTATCGTAATGACACGCATGGGAAAAAAAATCTCTCAATCTCGTGGCTCACGTCCAGGAAAGTATATGAACATTTCGGTGCAAGCAGCTGTCGTCCCAGAGACCCGGAAAAAATAAATGTTGTTCTGTCAAGCTTACAAGACTTTCTCTCGGTTGAAAATTCGTCACGGCAACTTGACTCTCTGGCCGAAAAGGACCCTTGTCAAAGGTGGCCGGTCCTGCACAGCCTCCCGCCTGCTGTGGGAAAACTCACTGACCCTCATCACTCGCTTTAACGAGATTCGCATTTGCCTAATTGTCGGTCATATATCTTAGGCGGTTCAATGCTAGACGCGTGCCTCTCGAATGAATGAAACCTACAAATTCTTTTTGAAAGTATCTTTTCAAAATTCCATTAATCAGCACAATCATTACCGATTTTTATATTTATTCATTCCATCATTATTAATAATTGATTGAATTGACATTACTGAACAATGCAGAGCACAAATGACTGCGGACAATCGAGCCAGCTGCAACTCGTATATCCTCAAAAAACGTTGCCCTCGTTAGACCCGTTTGAATATTTTTTACGACCTTACCATCACAGCAAAAAAGTTACATTTTACAATGGATCGTTGGGATGCAAGGATACTGCATTTTCGAAATTACTGCCCGAACAACCGCTCGTCACTAACAAAGCTTACCGATTAAGAAACATAATCTTTCCCTTTTTTTGGAATCAGCGGTAAATGTTCCTTCAAACATCTCGACAGAATGTCCAGCAATATAATATTCCCGATAGTTTTTTTCAAAACTTTATTATTACCAAGACGCATTGTCCAAGTCTTTTCGAACAAAACTTTCTAATTTATACAGGGAAATTGAGTCAATCCGCATAATTAAGAATAATAGTTATATTGTTATAGCCCAAGGAGGGTTTTCCAAATTCATTCTTTACTGACTTTTCGTTTTACTCGCTTCACCGAACCTAGTTTTATTGATTTTTTTTTAAATTTAGTATCGAAGATTAAATATTTTTCTCAAATTTTTCATTACAAAAGACTTGAATGTTTGTTCGTTAAGTATTCGTTGGTGTATCGTAGATGAGGCTATTTGGGTTTTACGTCCAAAACCAATGAATGTGCTATAAAAATTCTTTTATCGATCGAAAAATGTCTGTTTTCCACTTCACCATCATAAATTATTGTTATAGAAATGAAGTTTGCTTCTGAAGCGGAACAAAAATTATTCGAACAACGCCGTTTTTATCTGCACAATATTTTTTAAGCACGTACACACCACAATTTTCAATAATTCAAGGTTGTTAGTTACGCGCTTGTTAGTTTCCTCGAAAAAAAGCATTAGCGGCGTTATTAGCGCTAGTTAGAGGGGATACGCGCTAGCGACCAGAGCACTGTATAATTATCAGACTCTTTTTTCCCATTCTTTGCCCAACGGTCTTTTCGTGCCGCATTTTCGTATATTTCTACGTTGACAAATAAAATGTGGATGTGGGTCGTTCCAGAGTAAATTGTCGGGGTTAGTAAACCTCACTCTTCTGGCAGCCATGTCTAATTATATTTTTTCCAAAAATTCACGAAATAATGTGAGAAAGAAAAATAAATATGCGAGCAAACGTTAATCTGTTTATCGTATTGAAAAATGCACGTTCAATGAATTTGCAGCAGACCAACGCGGCAACTTTTTTGGAATCATTGTTGCGAATTTGTTCGATTTTTTCTCTCCTTATGCTCATAAAGCTCTAACATGAAGTTGATTATTCAACAACTTTTCCTGATTAGGGCATAATGAAATTTTGCATATTTTGTTGATTTTTATGGTCTATGGGATTTTATGGATGTTGACGAGTGCTGAGCTTATCGTAACTGGACTGTCAGTGGTATGACCAAAGTACGATATAGTTGGAACGACTACTCGTCAAAGCCACTTAACACGCGTATGGCCGAGCATCTATATCGTATACATATGTATGTCAGGACACTGAATGTCAAATACCTGAAATTGGACACATTGCGACGAGGCAATTTTTGACGTCCTTTTATCTTCGGGATATACACATATCGATGTAACGAAATAGTCCATCGTTTTCGATCGACACGAAAAGCTTCCGGACGCGTTTGCTATTGTCAAAGAGTCAGGGCTGGTTCAATAATAATTTAATCATAAAGAATTTTTTCGATCATTGAAATTTATTTTATTCCATTTGGAAAAATAAGTGCATGTGACGAATGAATAAAAATCGTGAGCACGTTGTGTTTGGAATACAGATTCAACGGATTTATTTGAATCGACATTCCATCGTCGTTGAAACATCGTAAAATAAATGAAAATACTTGTAACGATAAAGGGCCGAATAAAAACAAATGTTTAAATTATTGAAAATGGTTGTTGCGCGGTTTCGCAGGTGCAATATGCTGGCTTGTTGAGATTACTCGCGGGATTTGAGTCACGATTACGGGTAATTGTAAACTCGTCGAGCATAACGAGATGGTGTGGGTGGCAGGGCCATCCAGTGGCGTGTAAAGCAACACCATTGAATCCCTGTACACTCTGCCAATTTATTTTAGTAACCGGCTGCTACGCGAAGGGGCTGGTGGGAGTATCGAAAGCTCCCATGTGGACGAGTTTGTACAACTCTTCTATATTTTTTCACACTTTCCAGTGGAATCGTCATGCAGCCGGTCGAAAAGTTTTATTCTCTATACACACGATAAACGATACAAGGCATTCGAACTTGACTTGTTCCGTGTTGTTTATTTTGAAAAAAATGTTGCCTACATCGGAAAGTAACGAAAAATTTGAAAACGATTGGTCCATTGAAAGTTGCGCTTTATTTTCTTCTGCGAATGAGACAAAAAAAAAAAGGATCGAACGTCCCGTAGCCGAGAGAATATGAATTTGACGGAAAATAAATTTCCCCTACGTGCGAAAAACGAAGCAATAGCTCAAAAATGGAAAAATGATTTTTCATCATTTGGCGAACAAACTAAATTTGCTTCACTCGAATAAACCCATATGGATGGGAGTGTATATTTACAAAATGAGAGTGCGTGCTATGCACATTCCGGACTGAAACGAAACGTTACGAGCGTTTTGGTGTGATGCCGCGCTGTGTCAACAGTGATAAATGGATTTATATGAATTTTGATCGTGAAGCAACACTATCGCATTATGGGTCGGAATGAAAAATAAAGCTTGATGTATGGCCACAAGAGAAGGGTGTGCCAGAAAGGGGGTGTCGAGAGGGGTTCGAGTGTGCCAGCACCAATGTGTAGTGTGTGCCAGTCGCTGTTGACTCTCTTTCTTCTCTCTCTCTCTCTCTCTCTCTCTCTCTATCATCACGATCCCCTGCCTTTTTCGCCTTGATCCAGCGAGCCTGATTTCCTGATTTTCAGTCCTGAAAACATCGTTGGTAACAGATTTTTCGATCAAGAGCAATTTGTACACGGGTCATGCACGGTAACGCACACATAAAAATTCAAAATACATTCTCTCACATAAATCCCCGTTTTATCGCGAATGTATAAAAATTCTCATTATCCCTCCAGCGAGCGACGAATAATTTCGTTGGCTCATAAAATAAATCACTTTTGGAACATAAATATTGTCGTTAATTGTGCGGAGAAAAGAAATCGAAAAATTCACATTTTCATTCGAGAAATTATTCAATCCTTGAACCAGGAAAAAAGCTATAAATAATAAAAAATAAAAAGACTTGTCGAAAACGCCAAATCGATGGATTCGTCAAAATCGCTTGTTTTCCAGTACGTCAAGGAAAAAAAAAAACTAGATTAGCTAGAAGAAGTATTTTCCGAGAACGAAACAAACGAAAATACCAACGCAAATATCTGATAAAACTAGATGAAAATACGAATTATTGGAGCAAGAGATTCCGGTATAATTTCATGAACGTAATTTACAATATATTTATTTTCGTCATATTTTATGGTCTTGAAAAATCTTGAAAAATGTGGGATGAATCAGTGAACTTGGGAATAACACTTGTATTTTCATCAGTCAAAATAAGAAGTGGATATTTTAGGAGTAATTATGTACGGTGAGTCATGGAACATGGTGTTTTATGGTTGTTACGTATGCGGTAGTTTTACGCGTTCTTTATTTTGCACGGAGGTCATGATGAAGCGATTGGAATATATTATGCTTGATAATATTTATATGGAAATGAATATGTATACATACATTTATAGAGACCTTTGGGAAAAACCATGGCTAGCCTGTACGTTCTATATAAAAGTGATGGCGAGATAATAGCGGTTTTCGTGCGAACATTATCTTTATCAAACTCCAATAATAACAGCTCGTGCCGGTCGTGCTTTGTCGCACTCCCTTTCTCTCTGGCTTGTTCTCTCTCGCTAAATCACATTATGATACCTTTGTGAAAGATTTATTGGAATTTCTCACGCAGTGCCATTATCATTGGCTCCCTGCTTTTGGCGTGGCCTCAAAAACAACCTGCAACGTGTAAACGCGTTCTCTCTCACTCTCTATTTCTCTCTGCTTGGTTTCAAGATCGTATAACACATAAAAGAGAGTCCGAGATCGAGCTACGATAAGCGACGTCGTAGAATGCCACGTCATAATCTTGCAGCTACACGCTTTTTCATATGTTTTTTCTCCTCTTATTTAATAAAGCTAAAACAAAGATAAGAGAAACACTTTCGTGTAAAAGAATGAAGAGCAAATATACTTGTAACGTGGATTCATTGGGTGTGACAATAAAAAAGATAAATTAGGACTGAGTATAAAGCTCTGAATTCCATGAATAATTAATTGCTCCAAGCTGTATTTACAATAAGGTTAACTTGACAATTTCCAGAATTTTATACGCTAATAAAAATTCTTGTAAATTCACGAGAAAATAAAACAACAACTGTAGGAAATTCATCGTAGAAACTCTCTGAAAGTAGAAGACTTGCAGAGCAATTAAACAAAACAAAAACAAAAGTTTGAAAATTAGAGTTTTCCGCAGATTTGTTCGAACGCTGCTACTCCGAATGAATTAATTCTCTCATCACTGTATAAATTCCCCGAGAGACTATCTCTCTGGACGATATATCAAATATTTGTCGCACTGGATTATTAATGGTTTTCAGTATCGACACTAGTTTCCCCACATGGGCATGCACACACGCTGCGTGCATGGAACTAATGAAAAAGAGAAAATGACGGAGCAAGGCAGACACAATTAGCATTGGGAAGAGCCAGAGAGAGAGAGAGAGAGAGAGAGAGGGTAGAGTGGGACAGGAACGGTGTCAATTGCGTGTAGAGGAGGGATGAATTGGAATTAGGGTGGCAAATCGAATGTATCGGGAAACCGCATGGATGAAGCGCCCATCAGGAGAGAATGCAGTATCAAGTATAATATATATACACACGCACACACCCAAAGCGAAACAGTCATCGAGCTGTGCATACACATATATTAACACATACAAAGTGTAGCCAGTCATCGAGGTCGCTATTCAGTAGACAGCCATCAACGGCGGCCGGCGGCACCCCTTCACGCGCGCACCCCCGAACCGTCGCCGAGTCTCTCTCGTCAGTACATATATCACCGTGATCGCCGCAACGTGTACAACCTCCATTGTGCTGACTATGCCACGCGATTAACTTTCGACGTGCTGCATAGCGAAAGTGAAACTCGAGCGACTGCATTATTGCGTATAACCAACGGAGATGGAGAGCGAGAGAGAAATAGAATGAATACGAGGGAGATGCATGGCGAGAGGTTAAGGCGAGAGAAACGTCGCTCGTTATATATAATAGATATAATAGAAACGACAGGGTGTGCATTGGCCTATCTGTCCCATAAACTGTTCATGAATCCTGTCGAATAGATCGCGAGAGACATGGAAGAAGCTGCCATAGATCACCCCGCAGACAATAACGTATTTATTAGCTAAGGGGGATGTAATCTATACAACTGCGTGTCGGTTAACCCTCGGAAATATTTATAGCCTGTGAAATAAGTGCTCTCGCATGCATCCGCCTATCTATATATACCGAATTATATCTCCGATGCATGTCTTTGTATCTATAAATATATGTTTGTCCATGAACGCTAAGAGACCGCGTATTGTGGGAGGGGGAGGCTTCGTCTGTTATTTCTCACGACATTCCACACGCGATATATTCAGCTATAAAAATATATATTTCAAACAATATTCAAGCGATCGGTGATTCTTCGTTTTCGCTGAAAGCTTCTCTCAACACTATGGGCTAAGAATAAAGAGATTGATGAAAATGTCATTATTCATACCGATCGTGACAGCGATTGACAAACATGGAAAAATAAATCGATGCCTAGCGTCGGTGAAATCACGCGGTTTATCTATCACCATCAGCTTCGCGCTGGGTCTTTTTTAAGGTGTTCATCGAAGGGTGCAAGCTCGATGAGACGAGCAATTTGCACCCTGCTCTGTATCTTGCTGTTTTTTTTTGTTTACATCCATGCTCCGTGAGCCAATCCGGGTGTGACGGAAAGAGATTAACATAAGACACGGATAACGAGCTAATCCTCGAGTATCGTCGATGAGCACGAACTCCACTGCGATTTTTCATGGACCATGGACAAAGGGGGAACGCGTGAGCTAGGAGATTCATCCTACAAAAAAAATCAATTTTTTTTTCTCTCTACTTTATATAACCGCGCAGCATCTTTCTTCTGTCCCTCAAGGTGACTCCCTTTCTTCATATTTTTTCTCTCACTTCTTGCCATCTTTCCCCATGCGTATGCGGTCCCCATGTATCAGAAACCAGAGAAAGATGTTATTTATGGGCCAGAGTCGGTTGCGGAGCGTTCGCAACACTGCATTTCTGCACACGGTACTTCCACTTTCGTTCGTTTTTCCTCCGACAAACACAGCGAATCGACAGCTGTCTCAATACTCTTTGCCCCCAAGAAACCAGTTCATCCTTTTCTACACACTTTTACCTTTTTCGACTTTTTGCTAAGCCGCTCGACGATCCTCTTTCCCTTCCCAACTCCAAACTTTCATATTTACCACGAAAATTTACTCGCTGAAAAAAAAAAAGCTTTAGCGATGCAAATAAAAATGCGGCCTGAAAAAATTTAAGGACCGAACGGTTTCTCGCGAAAGATTATCCGCAAAAAGAATAGAGAGACCCTCATCAAACATTTTTTGCTATTCTTCGCTTTATTCTTCGTACCCTCGCCGTCTAAAGGTTTTCATTTTTTTGAGAATATTTTGTGAATCATTATATATCTCATGTCTTAGTCTGTCAACTTGAATGTATGAATATATCTAAATGCACGTATACAAGAATATAGAAATATTCATATAAACACGTCTCGATGTTTCTCAATAACTTGAGTCCACCGTCTACAGAAGAATGGCACACTCTATAAATATCCATATACGTACAAACTCATACATATATTTACTATTGAGTGTATATATATATAGGAAGTATAGCTAATATACGGTGAGGAATAGGCGCATAAAGGATGAGGTAGAGACGAGAAGAAAGACACAGGGAGCGTGAGCAGGCATACGCGTATATCAGCGAGCAGAAGGCGTTATTTATGTCGCTCTTTGTCGGGCCATCGATAACCGCAGCCAGAGCATCCAAGTACACGCATGCAAACACACATATATACTTAATACTTGTACAGTGTGTTTCAAGAATGACATTGGTGATAAGCGGCGAGGATAAATCGTTGCAGGCGTGGCTTGGTATTCGACAATCGATATTCAAAGATCCGTTGGCTCGATCGGGGAATGGGGAAAAAGTTTCGTTTGCGTAATCGTTAGCTCCAAATATTTTCAACAGTTTAACTAATTTAGGAAGAGCCTGTAGATCTCTGATGGTATGGAAGAGAGTGCACGAGTGAGAAAAGGGGTCGCGAAGGGGGCGTCGAGACGTCGACATTCTCGGGCTGCAGGAGAGGATCTCGTTCGCGAGCAGCACCTCGTGTACGACGTGGCCCGTGTTGTTGGGTACGCACATAAATAATGCCCGCGCAATTTCCCGTGTAATTGATGGAGCCCCTTCCATAATGGTGAGTGAGCAAAAGCAGCAGCAGCAGCAGCAGCAGCAGCTCACAAGAGAACGATGTTGGCCCGACCTCTCTCGCGTCCAGGCGCGCGTATTATAGAGAGACACAGCAGGGCAAACATAGATTGAACCGAGAGCTCTGTCTAGAAGAGCTTGCATGTGGATAGAGAAACGATGTGGATAGATGGAACGTTGTGAAGAGAGGGAGAGAGAGAGAAATGCGGAGAGAAATCATGCATATATAGACGGCGGAGGGTGCACGTAGAAACGAAAGCACCCCGCGGGGCGTAAACTCGACAATGCCTTCGTCACGCCACGCATTGTTTGCCATGGACCGAGAGTTCACCGGCTTGATTTACTGTGCACCAGGAGAGCGAGAGCGAGAGCGAAAGAGAGAGAGAGAGAGAGAGAGAGAGACCAAGGCCACGCGATGGGGAGAGTGAGGAGACGGGGGGTTGAGTAACATAGAGATTCGTGTGTATATAGCGCGCACTGCCAGAATGTGTGGTGATGCCCCGGGGGCCACGCAAAGAGCTTGTTCCTCGAGATTTTCGCCAGAGAAAGAAAATGAACGACATTTTTCAGCGTAAATCTACATCTATAGATTAAAGTGGAGAATGCAAACAAAAATGCCAGCCAGACGACGCAAGTCCATCCTCCAACGCTGTCCGGAACCTTGTAGAAAATGTGCCGGATACGCAAACTCCCTCGGTTGAAGCTCTTGCTGAGCCATCGAAACCAGTCCTGCCAAAAACACCCCCGTAGTTTCCATTCTTCGGACCATCAGCGGATATCCCACCGAGAAATTGTTACATACTTACACATTGTACGTTTAAGTAACTGTGCCAGAGCATTTACCCTCCGGAGCTCATTTTGCACGTCCAGCCCCGCAGTGTCCTCATAACCTTTTGAGTAAACTTAACGAAAGTGCATCGAAAGAGCAAGATTCGTTGTTGCCTTCCTGTGTGGTCTAGCAAGATTATTCGAGGAAACTGCAAAGACGTTGAGGCAATAAATCAAATTCAGGGTGCAAATAAAGTCTGCGGAAATAAAAATTATACCCCGGAGCTAAAAAGAAAACATCCAATTGCTATCTATCACTGTCATTATTTTTTCTATTCTGCTCTGGTTTATCGAAAGTCCAGAAAATCGAGCGGAACTCGTCCAGTTGTCTCTATATATACGTCACATGTGCTATATAGGATATTGAAAATATACACAGGCCACTATATACGTATAAACATGTACGTTAAGGGGTTAGAGAGCTCTCTGACCGGTTCGGTGATTTAAATCAATGACGTAGGCACATCTGCTGGCAGAGATTAACGATTGGATATACCAGGACCAAGGCCAAAAGAGGGGGGAGCCTCAGAACGCCGAGAGCGGACAAGCGATGCCGTTCTCTCTTCCCTTGTATACGCGTACACGTACAACATACATACCAATGCGTTTTATGTTGGCCCTATAGCGTTGCCGAGCACGCGGGGGCTTCCAGAGATCGAGTAGATTAGAAACTAATTTAACGACGAGCTTTCATCTTGCCAGCCAATATCCATCAGAAGTCTTCACATACACATATTATCTGTATATACGTGTCTATCCCATGGGCCACTACCGGGTATTTTTGATTGATCGACTTGGACCGCGGTAACCATTCCTGCTCGTTGCTCCTCTCTCGTACCTTTTCTATACATGCGCTTACAGCCTACAGGATCATTCAAAACTTGTCCTCCAGCAAAAAGGTATCGGGAGAAGCCCTGACGAGATATTAATGCTTGTCGGGGCGACCGATCAGTTGCATCGATAAGCCAACGTCGATGTCGCGAGCAGAGAATCATCAGGATCTTACTTATTCATTTTATCCGTTCCCTACTCTTCCATCTTTCCAACACTCGAAATTGGCTATTTAGAAAAATTCTATCATCACAAACGATTTCTCCGAGAAAAAAATAGGCAAGTTCCTTTTGATGGGTAATTTGGTCTTCTATTCACTCGGTCCGCTTTGCAATGCGACTCTTTTAACAGTCCAAGTTTAGTTTGAGTGTGCGTGCACGCACGTTTAGTCTTCTCATCCCGTTTACACAATTCTCTATCTCCTATCTCATCGTTTTCATCTCTTACAATCCACTCGAATGTCACCACTCTTTATCTATAATGCCAGCATCATAACGGCGTCCGTTTCATAGCAGACGGAGCAAGAAAGATAGGAATAAAAATGGGACCGTCGGAAGTTGCCTGATTTCCGTGACTACACAGAAACTTTCATCCGAGGCAAACGATGAGTGAGACCGAGATAGAAAAAAAAGAAAAAAAAAAAGAAAAAAAAAACAGACATTCGGTAGCATCTGCTACATGCTACACTCCGGAGCCACTCTATAACGCGCTCATTGAAATCAGCATTTCGATTCCGGAGTGAGCTCGCGCTCATCCATCCATGTCGTTTTCTTTCAAGCCTTCATGTTTTTATTTTCCTCTTCCGTTGGTCCACGAAAAAATGAACGTACGTTACTCTTTGTAATTGTTTTCGCCTCGTTTCTTTTTCAATCGCCATTTCCGTGCGAATTCTACGATGGCACGCAAACGCAAATGACGAGATAAAAGCACAAAAATTATAATTCGTTGCCACTCCCTGCTGTGAGAGCTTGGTTCTTTCTTTGCTCCGAGACTTTCTTCGCATCCCTTTTCTGTCCTCGCACTGTCACACACGCTCTTTCGCTTTTTACTAGGAGTTATGGGGCCGTAATTTTTCCAAGCGTTCTCTTTCATCCGCTTGTGAACCATCCCCCATGTGAGCTTTTTTTTCTACTTTCTTCCCTAGAGCCGACGTAAAACCTCCCTCATTCGGTGCACTACCCTTAGACTCGTTACCACGTGGATTCTCCGCTTTTCTTCGGAGCCCATTTTCTTCGCGTTATATCGACTTGTGCAACTCATACCCTTGAGATTTTTCGCCCATATAGATACAAGAAGACAGAGACACAAGGGGTGAAATAGTGCTGATAAGGAGGCTGAGGGAGAGAGAGAGAGAGAGAGAGAGAGAGAGAGAGAGAGAGAGAGAAGCGATGCCGAACGAGCCGGGAGAAAAAGGCAGTAACGCAAGACTATCGTGACACTAGAAAAATGTAACATGTTCGCCTCCCAAGCCCCTCTGCGCAAAGTCCCTCGTTCTCTTTCGTTCTCCATACCACGACAAAGTTGAAGTTACGATGAGGCTAAACTCACAAAAGCTTTTTACAAAACTGCTCCCACCCTTCCCCACTGTTCCCTCTCTCTCTCTCTCTTCCTCCATCTTTATTTGCAACTCGGGATGTATACACTTTTTCCTTCATACCAAGCCTCGTCTCCCGACGTAGAGTCGCAAACGTTGAGCAAATTTGCGAGCGTCCACGAAGACACCTTATAGCACGTATACTTTGTTCCGTCTTTTTTCTTTCCTAAGTGCGATACCTCATGATTGCTGGTGGCGTCTCCATTCCCGTAAACGTATTTATGTCATAGTGTAGCGGTTTCTTGTGTTCGACTCAGCCAAGAAAGGATGGTTTTGTCTCTCGAGGGATCGTCTGATGAAAGCCTCCTGTGACTTTTCTTACTTTGATTACGCGCGCGCACACGACGCCCGAAAAAAAAAAAATTGAAATAACATTAGCGGTGGAATCGTTTGAAAAAGCACACCTGCTCCGCGCGATATATTCCATCAATAATTCTCCTCCGAGCGACATGTCCAACGGAGCATGAAAAATATACATAAGAAATAGTCAAAATTCGTTTCGGTATAATCCGGAAACGTAGGCTGTCCAAACAGCGCGAAAAACCTTTAGAGGCCCTCTGTGCCTTTGTCGACAAAAAATATCGCAAAGTGAACTTTTTTTAGGGGGGGGACAAGTAATGACACTGCTCGGCTGGTGCAGCTGTCTTCTGTGCGATGCCGAATAAGAACGGAGGAGCGAAAGAGAGCGCTAAGAGAATTAACGGTGAAGGAAAAAACGCGTGTGCGTGCGCTTGTAGACTTGTCAATGTGTGCAATGGCATTATGTAAGTGAACGTGTCACTGAGTGGTGAGACCCTGACGAATGGGGTTAATGTCCGAAGTGTCAATATGAAATATTCGAGTGGGACTTGGAGCGTATATGTCGAATATAGGAACCAGGCGTGATCAATGGGCCTTCACTTTCATAACATATAATGCTTCGTATATATAGGGGGTTAAGGGTTCCCTGAAGAACCTTTGTCGTCCTCCATAAAGGAGCATTATATTCCCACTGAATTTATTGGAGCGTTGTAGCACATCTCTCACCGATCGGCAGGCACTTGAAATATGAGAGAAAAAACCTCGAAGCACACGCGAGAATTATTGTTGGCATGCCCCATGTGTATGCACCAAAGTTATGCACCACGGGCGAGCAAAAAAACTTTGAAGCACTAATTTTCTTCCAAAACTTACGATTATACGAATTTCAAAAGTTAATCGTGTGGCTATTCAACTCAGGAATGGATTTAAAAAAAAAACATAAATCGATATTTTGCCGTTTGATTCGTAAAATGTCCTGCTGCAGCCTTGCCCTACTTTTTTTTTCATACAAACGAGCAGCAATTTTGATAAATATATGCGTATCGAGGCGAAGAATTATAAGCGTGGATGAATCATAACTCACGAGGATTATTTCCGACTGTAGATTCGATGTCAATGATTTATTACACAATACTTAGGTCGTGGAAAAATGTATATTCGGAGCTTTTTTATACTGCTCGAGTACAACAGCAAAAATTTACCTTACACGTTAATAAATTTAGCCATCCGACAATCCTCGATGATATTAGTTTTATTCAGGATTTTCGAGAGCGCAATCAACATTTATTCTCCATGGTTACGATAGTTTTATGTTATGTTCAGCGTCGTCACGTGCAGTTATTTCAAAAAAAGAATCGTCCTCTTTTGTGGGAAATGAAAAATTGTTTTTATTATTGCGGAGGAAATTATTGCATGGAAATAACAAAATTGACGAGACAAAAGCCTTGGAAAATGATTTGCTTCAACTTCATGACTGGCTTTCCATTTGAGCGTAGTTATTGCAGACACCTATATCTAATTTTGAATAATGGCTTCGTACGTAGAAATTGAGTAAACGACTTTGATGAGTGATGAGTTACGCGTGACAGCTCTTGGTACTCGTTCCTTCGCGCCTCTTTTATGGCTCCTTACGCTCTCGCGCGATCTTCCGGTATATTTCCAAAGTGGAAATTACTCCGCGGAAAATCATTATCGTCAAAGATTCTTATTAACATGTTGGCTCTCTGCAGAACCGAACCGTTTTTTCTTCCTCTCCTCGTTTTTCTTCTTTCCATCATTTAATCTCTGCTGCTTCTTCACGACGATGCTTCGGCGTAACCCAAACGCGCCAATGGATACGATCAATCAACTCGAGGCAAGGCGAGAGCCAAAAGAGATTTTTCTCTCTTTTTCTAACCTCTTCGAGACGGCCTGACTTTCAAAGTGATTTCATAAATCATCGGTAGGGAGTTGACGCGAGTAGCGACGAATCGCGTTTCTGCTACATATATGTTTACAGGGTGTCAGCAAAATCGCGTTGAAAATTCGCGTGCTCGTACCATTGACGCGCATTGCCCGGCACTGAATCGTCGATATCTCAGGAATGAACGATTGGAGAGAAAAAAATAATGGGGAGCTTTTCTTTCGAGAAATTCACGATCTATCCACATCCCGAAAAATTGAGGACACCCTGTAACGGACACGCATATAAAAAAAAAGAGCGTAAGCTCACGGGATTTTCGATTTCTCGTTGATCGTCTGGCCTCTGGCTTGACTCGTGGCCGATATGCCACATATCCATGTTCCCTGTGCGATCGATTCCTTCCTTTTCTTCTCCAGTAAATTAAGTTTGTCTTGCCAGCACGCTCGAGGGGGGAAACGGCGTGAAAACGAATCGCTGGCGAATCTCTCAGCTCCACTCTCCGAAGGTCTTTTGTCACGCCGGACAGCATCGGAGGTTGAGGAGGGAGAATAGCTAAGGGCAATTTTTCCTCCTATATATCTCGGTTTGTAAGAAAAATGCGGTTTAGAATCAGCTCGTTGATTCGAAACAGCCGGGAAACTTGTCAGCCGAAAGCGTCAGTGTCACCACTCGATCTTATTTTTTTTGTTTGTTTTCACCCTTCCTAGCCTCCGCACCAAGTCGAATTTATCACCAAAATTTATTTGTCTTATACGTATACAAAAGTGACATCGATCTATAAATCGGAATAAAAATATTTATACATCAGATTGTTGCCGGATAAAGAAATAATTGAAATGGGATTTTCGTCGAGTTGGAAAATCAACGAAAAAAGACTCCACTCCCTGTTTTCTTTCGTTTGCTCTTATCGAGTGTTTGTCATGCGTCGAAGCTCTCGGGATTGCCGTTTTGCTTGTTTAGGACGTTCTCTCGGATGTGTGTGCGTTAGTCACGTGACTCGATCGACCAAACAGGTCGAGGAGAGCTTCCGAATAACGGCGTATCTTTCGAGTTTGACCCCCTCCAGAAACGCTAATGGGCAACGTACACAGATTGGAAGAACACTTAGGATGGTTAACACGATCTCGTATTTTCCTTGCCATCGCTCTAGAGGGGGGCTACTTTATTTACGCGACTGTGAAGTTCCATTTCGCACAACCCTCCGAGGCCAAGGTTACCCTCTATGCAAACGGGCTATCGCCCGGCGCTAACTGACATCGCAAACAACAAATGTGTATTTTATGACAAACTCCCAAAGTTTCTCCTCTCACCGCGACGATATTCTTTACTCAGCATTGACGTTATTACGCATCACTCTTGCTACCGTAGGCTCCAAATCTTCGCAGGTCAACTGCGCTGAGCAACCAATCGAATTTTTTATCCTATTTTTTTTCTAATTTCTACATAAAAGCAAATGAATTTGGAACTGAAAGTAAAAAAAAGACGAAAATTAAATAAAAATGAGTGAAATTCTTGCTTCGAGAATTTAGATGTAGTAGCTTTTTTACACCAAGTCCGGTTATCGTGTAGAACGAATTTAATTGTCGGGAAATATGGCGTGCCATTAAGAAATCTATCGTAAAGCAGCCGTTCCTCGATGAAACGACGATAAATTGTTTTTTTTTTTTTTTCACTGTTTTATTTTTACTTTACAATGGCGATCCAACGATAATGACAAAATACATCTTTGCTCATTCTTGGGCTGTTTTTCCATGGGCGTACGTCCGTGTATGTGGATATACATTTATGGTACAACAGCCCATATATTTTACACGATCCAATTTCTATTCATCGAGACGCTGCCAGGCGGCGAGGAGCACTAATAATATAATACAACGAACGGAACGATTATTGCCGACATAAAGTCGGACGTGCACGCAGAAAGCAAGAGAGAAAAAGAGAGGGAGGGCGGAATAAAAAAGCGCAGGGAACATAGAAACTCGCCCATACAACGAATGAATCAACTTTTATTCTCGCCGCGCTGCAAACTCACTCGTCGCTGAGTATCCGGTGTCGGATGATAAAAACGCCCCTCGTGTGTACTTGACAAGCTACGGGCGTGTTACATTAACTCGAGATATATGTGCCATTGTAACGTATAACAACGAAATGTATAAATCTGTGGAAAAAAAAAAAAATTCATTATGGATGCATCCTTCGCCGTGCTCCCTCCAGTCGCGTTTCTCAGACATTTTCTAATCCCTGTAAGACCACTTATTCAGAACATTGCTGCGACATAATTGATCGCTCATAATTTATGAAACATTCTTTTATCTCGGGGTGCCATTTCCATCGATTATTTATTTTCTGTCCTCGTAGTTCTCGTCTATTTATTAACTTGCATGTCGATAAATAAGTTGACACTGGGTGGTTCATATAGTATCGACCCAATCGAACGAAAACAACACAATTTTTATCTCCGATGATTTTTATCCATTAATCCTACGAAGCAAATATCTTTCTTTCCGTGTGATTTAAAATCTGAAGGATTAATTCTAAGGCGGAAAAAATATCGAGTGATGAGCTTCAATTGCTTTAAAATTTGCGGACGTATGATATCGCAACGGCAAAAGTTTACGACGTTGTTTTGATGAGTTTGCAATTCCATCTTCGTTTATAATTATTAAAACGTTTTTGAGCCTCGAAATGGTAGTTTGGCGAAGCAGGGACTAGAGTCCATCCACTTTCATGAACCCGAGAAATTCATTTATAAAGAAAAGTAGAGATTACACGTAATGGAACACGTTGTGGGATAAAAGATGGGCAGTAAATCTGTGTCTCTTGTCAAGAAAACCGAAAGCTGAGAAAGGCGGAGGAAGAGAAAGAGAGAAAGAGAGGGAGAATGTGGAATAAGTAGAGGGAGTGAAAAGGTGCGACGTATCTTATCGTAAATGTCTCATAACATCGTCGCGGGCAGTAACGACGCGTGACACACGACGAGCATAAAGCTTCGAACCCGTGAAAGGAGGATGCTCGTAAACCTTTGTCGCAAGAGAAATTTCTCTCTTCTGTATTCTCCTCTCCCTCCTATTTTATTCTTCAATTTTATTTTCTTACTTTAACGCCCTTTGGAACACTTACCACGTGCATGCACCACGCGCGACGGCAAAAGGAGGAAAATAAAAAACACCGAGAAGCTGACGGCAAGAAAAGAATAATTTAATTTTTTTATTCGAAACTTTTGACATCCATTCTCCTGAAGAAATGATGAATAATCATTCTTCTTTGTAGGATGAAATTTTCAATTTTCATACATTTTACTAATTTTATTTCATTTTCATTTCACACCTTTTATTTCTGCGTCATTTATTTTCAAATATTTGTTTATGTACCACAGATGTTCGTGTATGTACGCTCACACGTACGTTTGCTGTTAAAATCGCGCCGCTACCATAAAGTAAACATCCAAGATCAAAGCACCGCGCCGTACGGTATGTTTAATGCGCCGCAGCATCCTTCACTAAACTCCTGAACCATGTACTCTATTCCACAACGTCCGATCAGCACGTCTAACCCTTCTCCTCGAACCTTGAGTCTTTGCCGCTTATGTTTTATGCACAATCCTTGCATCAGCTTTGCTGTGAATGTCAATGTAACGTCAGCTTACGTTATCAGTTTTTTGTCCCTCGAAACTCTTTAGATTTCGAAAATGACGGGCTAGTGAACGTCTCTTTGTGAATTCAATTTTTATATTTCATTTACGCTGCATGTTAGAGGTTTTTTTTTTTTTTTTTGCTCGAGCACGGATCATTTCTCGTTTGATCGTTTGACAAAGTGCCGACGAGAGGATAAAAGCAATACGCCATTGTGGCGCCTCAGAGAAAATTGGATAGCCCCGTGCATTGCTGAGGCAGACGTGTATCCTGTGCGAGAAGGAGAAAAGTGAAAAGATTGCGGCGAGGGTTAAAAAAAGAAGAAGACGTAATAGGGTAAGATAATAGCTGGGCTTTTGTGCCTGGGTTAGTTAAGGCGCCGAAAAGCATCTATTTATTAAGTGAGTGAGGGCAAAGGGGAAGAAGATTTTAGTCCAGGGACATCGAGGATGCCAAGGCGGCTCTTTAAGGGCTCTCATCTCTCGACGACGTGAAACGAGGCTATCCAGCTTGAGACACTCGAGAATCTATGGCTCCGAGAGAAAGATCATTCTGGCGGCGTCAATTAGAGACGCAACTCATGGAGCCTGTATTTTCCTATCCGCGTCCGCCCTGCCCCTCTCGCCAGCCTTTTTCTTTTCCTCCACTACACAGATTTTGTTTGTACGGCGGCACACTTTGCTCCATCCTGTTTGCACTCGAGAATAGTCTTTCTCGTTCTTTCGGAACCCATACTTTATTTATCCGGCGTGCCTCTCTTCCTGTGTCATCGGGATACGGGATCCTGACGGACCCAGTCTACAAACTGTCGTGAAGCTCATTTTGTCGCTCCAAATCTCAAAATATCATAAATCTCCCTATCTCGCGACCTTACGACTGTTTAACTTTTCTTTTTTTTTTTTTGTTTTCCATTGAAATGTCTTGCGACATATTACTCGATATTTCTACAAAGTTTACGAACTTGATTGACTGGAAAAGTCTCCTTGACAGGACAGATCGCAGACAGAATGGCGTCTTAAAGATAAATAGTCGGAAATTCATACAGTTCGAAAGAAACCGAATGAAATTTTAGCTTTTGCACGTCAACGACGTTCCTCTTGCATGTGACACGCTTGTCACCGGGGCATGCAAATAGAAATGATAGTCAGTCGTAAAGTATGCCGCAGCTCGTAAATCCACTAACTTCACGGGTAGAAGAAACGTTCAACGAGTCGAGTTGTCCACACGCTGCTAGTGTGAGCTCGATGTTGCTTGTGTGTGCCGGTGGTTACATTAAAGCCCGCAGCTGTAAAAGACTGAAAAAAAATATGTTCGTTTTTTGTTGTTGTTTACCAACGACGAAATGAAAGTAATAAAAATTTTGTTATCTTCCGGCTCTTTGTGATGTCTCCACGTTTGAATATCGTGGAGTTATTAAAACGTCAACTTTATGTACCATGTATATGCTATTTTTTTTATTCCCATTAATTTTTTCTCTCGCTCCACTTTTATTTCTTATTTTTAACTCCAAGTTCGTGGTTTCATTATCGCCAGAGCAAAAGAAGCAGTCGTGTCAATCTCCTTACGACAAAGTCACACGACCATGAAGCGAAACTGAAATTCTCGGTTTATTTATCATCGCGTTAGCCAAGCCAAGGAACTTTGAAATTATTATCATCAAGAGACGGGCATTCGAGTGACGGAAAAATAAATCTTTACTCTCCCAGTTCAATCATTTGTATAGATTATTTTGGATTTTTATCAATTTTTCTCGTAACCGCGAACATGAAAACCGTGGGAACGGTTGTACCACCGCATTGCACACTTGTAAAAGTTGAAAATCTCTTATTCGGAGCTGCTTCTCACACCCTCCAAATATAAAAGTAACTTGATGAAAATCTAGCGCATCTATCCAAGTCCAATACGTCAAGGATCGACAACGAAAAGGGGGTCGACGGTTTTAGGGAAGTTTGTGGGAGGGTATGACGTCGCACAGACTTAGGCACACGTGTAATCCAACTTTCTCTCTTTCTATTGATAGCTAGTAATTTATCAATGACAGTCTAAAAGTGCATGGAGTAGAGAGTCCGAGAAAATGGAAAAGAGAAACACGGGAAGGGGTGAGTTGACGGAATAAAAGTCTTAAACATAGAAGGAGATAAGGGAGCGAGAGAGAGAGAGAGAGAGAGAGAGAGAGAAAGAAGGAAGAGACAATGTTCTCGTATCCTTCATAGTATTCAGTCTCGCGGATGGATTATCGTTCTGATTGCAAAGTATGAAATAATTAGGGACAGGAATGGCGATCATCCATCATCGGGGCAGCGATGGCCGCTCGACAGGCAGCAGCAGCGGCAGCAAGAGAACTAGCATGAGCGTTCATTCATCATACTCACTCGCCCATCGCCCGAGTGCAAGAGAGCGGAGGCTGTTGCCTGTCCGCGTGTTCATTTTGCTTTACTCGCAATCTCCCTCAATGGAAGAGACTCCTCTCTCTCTCTCTCTCTCTCTCTTCCTCCCTCACACACACGCACACTTTTATCCTCCCCACCTTGAAACTCTCTGCGACGCCTCTGCTCCATTGTTCTCATATCTATCGGACGTAACCGTTCGCTATTGCTAATTACCTGCTTCCATATATCGTGGCCAACGTAATTCCTTTTTTTTTTTTTATCATAGAAACGATTATGCTGTCAACTTGTCAGCTTCGTCAATGACATTAACGTGTCGCTTAATCGAATTCTACCGTCTTTTCGGCCCATCAAATATCGGCTGATTTCCGCCGTCGAATTGAGCCCCAAATCGAGAAGCTTCACATCCCATTAGAACGTTCGCACTTTGCTCTTCAGTATTTTCGCTTTATTATTAAAATAGATCGTAAACAACTATGTTCCCTTCGACCCCATGTTGAAAAATAACCTCCAGCGATTAGAAGATCCTAACGGAGTTTCAACTTTTTTGCTGATGTGACTTTCAGATTTTTTTCGTTTTCATGTCACCAACAAATTTTCTAACATTTTTATTTATTTCGAATAAATTCATTTGGCACAAAATTTTTTTTCATCACGTAACAGAAATTTAACGATGCCTTTGTCCAGACAAACACACAACCCACCGGCCAAATTGTTTTGTTTTTCGCTCATCATTGTGGCACCTCGACGTTGCCAACCAATTAACGAACACTCGCTAATAGCGTTGGTTAATAACTGCGCGACAAACGTGACTGAAACACTTTTCACCTTTTATCAGCTAAAATTTCTTGTTCAGACCAAGTATTCCTTGACACTCACGCATTGTAGTTCTTGAAAGATCATTGAATTGATAAATTGACGATAAAGACGTGACCCAATTTGTATGATTGCATCGAGCATTCGACGAAAACAACAATTTCTTCAAACGAAGCATTATCGTAAATTGACGTTTTTATTTTTTAATGACGACGAAACTAAAAATGCAATTTTTTCCTTTTTCTTTGCTTCACGATGCCCAATCCTTGAATCATAGCAATAAAAACAAAAAAAATAACCCCCCAATTTTGATCGATCAAATCCAGAAAGTTGCACGCAAATGTGTAAACAACACGATTGAAAACATTTTTATTACCTGATTTCTTCTCATTTGATGGGGAAAACGTAACTCGCGATTGGCCGGTTATAATAATCGTGAAATATGTAAGAATAATAATTTGCTCATAACTATAAGAATAATGATGAAAAGGCTCGAACGTTCGATGATTCGCCAGAGCAAAAGGAGAGCGACGATGAGCGTTATGTGCAGTTTTCTTCACGCGATTAAATGATTCAAGGTGAGCTCTGGGGGGCACACAGAGCGTAGCGTTCAGACCCAATGGAGCGAAGGTAATCCAGTTGGTCCGTCGTAACGGTTAAAGCGATCGGCTATAAATGAACTAACAGTCGCAAAGATTCAAGGCAAAGAGGATAGAAAAAAAAAATACTAAAGCGCGTTTTATAACACGGAGATAAAAGCAGCTTCAGTATTTCAACCGCAATAAGGCCCAACGGTGCCCCAACCAACGAAAGCAAGAAAACATCAATTTTTACAACGCTTAATCCTCCCGGCAACGATATTTCTCGATCGCGGGTTGTTACGTTTTACAATTCATCCGGAGTGGGACTTAAAATCATACCCGAGGGTATTACTCCTCCTAAAACAATCAAAAAATCGATGATTCACGTTGTAAAACAAAAATTTACAGGGCTTAACGAAAATCTCCTGGCAAATATTTATTATAAGGTTCGAAGCAGCGCTCGCTGCTAGCGAGATGTATCCATCATGTCCCGGAGATGGGAAAAAAATCGGTGTGAATTGTCGGTCTTAAAACCATATACAATCGATGACAAATGCGAGGCAAATAGTTGTAACTCACCATTGCTACGTTCGTCGTCTAAATTGGCTAGAAATGAGGGGACTGAATTACTCGTTTCGTCGTTCCTCACTCGATCAAAAGCAGCGAATAAAATTAGGGTCGTATACCAGTCTCGATCAAATTAACCACGGCGTCAACCCTTCCACGATTGAAAACACCGACCCCTACCTCTTTTTTTTTTTTTTACTCGTCTTGTACTTCGAATCGAACGGAAAGTGTAAAATTTGCTCTCTCTCTCTTTCTGCCTCGTACTATGTGGAGTAAAATTAAGGGCAAGAGGCGAGAGTTTGGGCATATTCTCCGGCAGGCTTTCTCTCTCTCTCTCTCTCTCTCTCTCTCTCTCTCTCTCTCTCTCTCTCCGTCTGCGTCCTGGCCATATTTATTGGGCCCCGTAAAGCCTCTATTTTTCCATTGTCACGGGCTTGACAGCTTGTCTAAACACTCTAAATATTCGACTTTCTTGCTCCTCGTTCTGCCCTGACCTCTTTCTCTCTTGATTTTTCGTTTGCCTCTCCGGTGCTGCTACCCTTCGTACCGCCCATTGTTCGACCTCTGTGCACCCTCGGTTTCGCGAACAATGGAACGAGAAACCGCGTTATAAATTGGCCCCTTCACCGTCTATTTCGCTCTGACTCGTGTGGCTTCCTCTGGATCAACACTTGAAAATTTCCCCCCGTCTCTCAATGCCCCTCCATGTCAGCAGGATGCTTCTCTATAAATTGTCATCCGCGTAACAGTGGTCAAGTCGTAAAGTCTCCAGCCTTATGCTCTCACCTCAATGCTCATAACTTTCTTTTGACCTCAAACCAAGGCGAAAACATTTGTGGCCGAAGAAAAACGGAGAAACTCAATCGATCGGGATTAACGCCGAAAGTCACGGTTCGTGCCTTCTCGATACTCCATTTTTCAGTGGCAGAAAGATATTGAACCGGACGATCAATTTTTCAGCCATTCGACACGAATTTTCTGTTATCTCTGGATTGCCCAAATGTCCTGATCAACTTTTAGCGGCATTTATTATCGCCAAATTCGAATTAATTATCGTGCCAAGAAAATAGCGACAAGTCTCTTCAGTATTTATCGTTTTTCCGGAAGGATTGTCAGAAAAAATAGTCGTAATACCGGTTGATTCTTCAAAATTGACGCTATCGATAAATTGAATGTTCCACACACATATATTCCTTGGTTAAGGGAGCTGGAAAGCGGAGTAACAGTGGCAGAGAGTTTCTCACCCCTAAATCTTGGGGTGCAAAGGTGCGCAGCGACTTCTTCCTTCTCGTTTCGCGATTTATAGTTTTATACCTGTGGCGCAGTTCGCACAACCACAAAGACCAGAAGAGTGCTAGGAGAGGGATGAAGAAAAGAAAGATGCGAAAAAAGCACATAATGGTGGCAACTTGGCCCGAGAAAAAGTAGAAATAGTGGTGTACCACTATGGTGGCGAGTAAGAATGGAAAGGGAGAAGCATAAAGAGAGCTCGAGTCAGGGAAAAGAGAAGATATACCTAATAGAGCAAGATTTACTGCGGCACGCCCGTCTCAATTGCGGAACATATTTATCTCCGCGAGAGGTCGGGCGCGCGCGCGCGCGCCCCCGCGCAGGTCTATACGGTCAGCACAGCCTCCGCACTCTTTGCAACCTCAATCTTGGTTGCAACCGGCATTCGGTTCTTTCCTTGAAATATTGGCCTGCCCGCAGAGTCGAAAGTTACACTATCCTGGCCTTTTCGTTTTTTATTTTTTCCACCCCTACAATTTGCCCTCCGCTCAACATCTTACACCTCCGTTTTCTTCTACTTTTTTTTTTTCACCTTTTCTTTTACGTACCCAGCGAATTGGATATTCAACTTTCCGACATCGCGCTGCACGGACTTTCTTTTTCCATTTTTGTGTGTGTGTGTGTGTGTGTGTGTGTTTTTTTTTTCCCCATCACTCCATGCTTTTCGTTCATCTTCTATTCGCCACAAAACGAAATACTTTCACTTGTTTCTCGCCGTGGTTTTCTATTGGCAGGCTGTAAATCTAACCCGAGACCCAACGTTCCACGGTCGATCTTTACCTTTCGTGAAAAGCCTAGTTTCTCTGTGGTTATGTCTGTAAATTACACGCCTTGGATCCACAATTAGTGTTGGCTAACCGACAACCACCATTCCGGTCCATTTATTATTGATGCTCTTGAAATATGGCACTGCGAACATGTTCAGAGTCGGGCTCTTGTCCGACCGGATTCTCGGGGCTAAAACTCTCTGCCTATCAACGCATTATTTATTAACAATTATTAGGCGCAACGCTTTGCTCCTATACGTCCGCTAAAAAATTGTTTTTACAACTTGATGGCGATAACGATTCCTGGACGTCACTCAATACGGGATAACACCGCATGGGAAGCCAATATCGCAATATATCGAGTGACGTAAAATGCCGAAAAAGTAGTTGATCGAAAAGTTGGACGAAAGCAATAAACGAAGTGGAACCCGTCAGATACGGTTCGATGGTGTAGCTCATTTACCAAAAGTCGTGTTTCGTTTGATTGACAGCTGGAAGAGAGAAAGAGAGAAAAAAGAGAGTGGAGAAGGTTTTGAGGTATTTGTGCTCTTATAAGAGTCCGTGAGAGTTCTATCTCTGCTACGTGAGTGGAAACATTTGTATCGGAGTCCGCATATTGAGGATCGCGCGACACTGTGATCAGGTTTTCTCGGATACGGCACACGAGTTGTCATTAACGAGAATAAATATAAAAGCCATAGGTAATTCGATCGGGCTGTCGGCGCGCGTAATACACTCGATATTTATTTATTCTCTCTCGCCATTTAAACTCAATCTATGTGCACGCGTATATTCATTTGGCTGTGAGGAAATGTGAGGAGAGGCGTTGGTACGCCGAGCTGGTATGGATATTCGCCGCGCGATCTTCTGCATCTCGTGGAGCGTCTCTGGTGGCTCGGTCCCCGACTCTATGTTCGAACAAGAAACATTATCTCGCTTATACGGTACTCTGCGATGTTATAGAGCCTTTAGATAATACGTATATGTGCTTATTCATAAATATATAGCTATAGAAAAGTTAACAGACGATAAACGCGTATAGGAGCGGCACAAGTTCGTTGCTAGCATTCCAAATCACTCCCGATTCCGTGGCTTCGAATTCCGCCGTTAGCAAAACGTATTACAGGCACACAAACACGAACATATCTATAAACATAAATGTTTATATGTACATATAAATAGATATGCATGTAGGTGTAGGAGCGGTATAGATGTAGGCGCGCAACTCTCATTCGTTCGTTGGCGAACGCGTGTGGTGAATGATACATTATTTCCCAAGCCCGAGTGTTTCTTTGCGGCGTAATGGGCGATAAATAACATAAATTAATGCCTTATTCCAGACATGCTGGTTATTTATGCCCCGGAATAACTTTATCCTGGAGCGTGATTACCGTCAGGCACGCAGAGGCCCCTACCCGTTTTACTCCCTCCCTCTCGCGCTCTCTCTCTCTCTATCACCAACACCACACCTGTGTACTATATATCATATAGAGTTTAAACACTATTTATATACAGATATACATGTTGTCGGCTTAGTTTAGATGGTAAACGGAACAGATGCAGGTACGCGATCAACTATCATGTCGAATCGTGATAGCGAGAAACTTGCCACAGTTATTTATTCGGCGTAGGCGAGAATCTTCCCCTTTATTCAACTGCTGCCGCTGCTGCTACTACGAACTTTATTCCAACCTACAAATTGTCTCGTTTCGATATACCATGCTTTATTAGCCAAACTGGCTCGTTTAATTATCATCATGTGACCACTTAATTCACACAACTGTCAAATCAACAGATATACGAATTAATTATGTTATTAAGTTCGATATGAAACGATCCACATTTCCATATCGCATACCGAGTTTATATCTTTTTAGGCAATTGTATAAAAAGCCCCATTTCTCAAGTTTTTATTTTTTGACGTGATGTCGAGCACGTAGATATTTCCAAGGAGGCACCCAAAGGGTGCCATATTTACCATCAGAATTTATTCTTCCTAAACCATATGGCGGGTTCTTCGAGTAGATTATTATTCGTCTCGCGTTGATCATCGATCGGTAAGTCTGCTTTGTCATAATTAGATGTTTGGTGAGGTGGTGTGTGTGTGTGTGTGTGTGTGTGTGTGTGTGGTATTTGAGGAACAGGTAGTTTATGGTGAACCGCAGGGGGGGCAGAAATAATTCCTCGCGTCGTAGATGAATTGTGAGGAGAAGAACAAGATGGTCCGGCGTGATTTTGCCTTCTCACTGCGAGTCTTTGCGCAGTAAAGCCGCCGGATCATTAATTGGGTCTATTGCTTTTACGAACACATGTCTCGATGATATTCTGTTTCGTGATGTACACGCGAAGCCTCAAAAAACTAACTGGGCGGATGAGAGATAGCGGAAGAAGAATCAAACGATGGAGAAGGAGAAAAAGGAGGATCGAAACGAGTGTCTTGTTTCATTAATCAACGATTAAGCCGGGCCAAGGCCCTCCTCTCATGAATTATTATGATAGCACATCTCATGACATCGCCATCAGTCATGACCCGACGCCACCGCCGCGCGTCGCCACTGCTCCGACGCCCCGTTGTAGCCTCTCTTCTTCCTGTCTCTTGCTCTTCCACCCATCTTCTTTTTTCTCCTCTCTCTCTCTCTCTCTCTCTCTCTCTCTTATTTTCACTCTCTGATGTTCCCGGCCTCGTGTATCTTGGTAACTATCTTCTGGCCGCCTCCGGCAGACGTGTTTACATTTATCACCGTCATCTTTTCACCGCACTTGATTTATCTCTCTCGCATTATCAACTGGCACTCTGACATTTTGTTCAAACGGATAAGAGCGATTAATGTATTTTTTTTGGCTCACACTCGCCAAAAACCTCGGAGGCTTTTGCACGCCCTGGACTCGTGTATGCCCCTGTGAATTTATATTTCAACCACCGATGACACCATAGAACGAACGCCTCTGATATTTATTGTCAAGACACAGTAGTCACGACTCCGTTACTAAAGAGTGAAATCATTTTACTGACCTCGCGCCTTTCATTATTTTTCTCTCGAACCGCGCGACTCCACTCGGTTTTCAGTCGGAAGATCTATCACGCGCTCTTTCTCTCTCTTATCACTTCCTCGCGATGAGCCATTAACGAGAAATCCAAAGCTTATCTCTCAATACAAATATCCATCGTCCAGTGATTTTTGTTAATAATTTATCAAACGTCCAGAATGCTTCGTGAACGAACGCGGACTTCTTCACTCCTATCTCATCGACCCATCTTGCCAACTGATATGCCAATTTGAATTTTTTCCCCTTATCTCAATTTTTCTTTATTTCTTTCTTCTCATCACCGATCCCCAGATTTTATACTAGACCCCTTTTGAGGCTCGTTTCAACATCATCAACTTATTATCGACATGTTTTTTTCATCTCCCCACATTAAAATGATCTGTCGATCGATATCTCTCACTAATTTATCTTGTATTTTTCGAGAACAAATAAAAATTAAGGATTCCATCATTACTCCTTGTTTTTGCCAGCACCATCGATTTTTACAGATTAAATTAGTCTTCAATCAATCTGGATATTTGTCGAGTCTGACATCGATAATTAATTTTCAATTCGTTCATTATCGAGCGTGAAATTCAATTTCAATCAATCGATCCATAAAAATAATCGTACATCTTTCGTTCAATTAAAAAAAAAAACTCAAATGTCGTATATTGAGCAATTTCTTCCGAACAATAAATTTTCAGGAACCGACGGAATCTTTATCACCCAAAATATCCATCACATTTAGTGTCGCATAAAAAATAATTTATTACCACACGAGAGCCGTTCGATCTAATTATTTTTCTGCATAAATTGACTCCTTGTGTATGAACGTTGCTTTTTCTTTTTTCAATTCGTTTGATCGATTATCCTAAGAAATATTTATATCGACTGTATGATTCTTGGAATAAACTATAAATATTTCATTGCTGCGGATGTAGGTTTGGTATTTTTCGATAGTTTGTCTTGTGACACGTCAACGATGACTCAAGTGGAGCATAACCACAATAATAAAAATTGAAAAAATGAAAATGCTCTATTAAAAATACGTATAACTTTTTTATCTTACATCCATCATTCAAAATTATTCCATTAGTCGATGCTTCACTCAAAAAAATGATAATTCATAAGCCCTCCATACCAAGACTATCGACACCTGATCAAACTTTTCTTTCGTCCTACATTTGTCAGTGAAGAATTTCTTTAGAATTTGAACGATAGTGATGTCACAAAAATATATCGTAGAGAAACAAAAAATATTTCCATACCAAATATCATCACTGACGATTCCAGGTCAAAAAGTTGAAATTATTTTCGAGTAAAACAAAAGCATACATAATATTCGTTCCTATAATGGCCAGAAATATCCCAAACGATCGAAATCAGGGGCTTTAATGAATAAATGCTTCAGAAAATCCTTTCAATCGAAGGCGTCGAATGAACAACACAATAATCGAGATTATTTTTCAACGGTCACTGCAGAAGTCGAAAATTATATTGAATGTGAGGAAAAAAATGTCAATTCATAAAAAATGATCAATTGGAGATGTTTCCAATAACTTAATACTTCAGAGGATCGAATCAATGATGAACTTCACATACGTATATCTATTGCCTAAGCTTTCGGACGAAGGTAGTGCCATTTATGATCTTTCTATAACGACACGAGTTAACAAGCAATGTCTACGTGAATTTTTTGATATTTTAACGAAAAAAAAAAACAATGTACAAGATCGTAAAGCTGTGAAGCCAAGGCATCAAAAAATGTGGTAATTGAATACGTGCTGTTACGAAACTTTCAATTTATTTTTCCGAAAATTAACGTTTATAAGAGACAAACTCGTGCGTACTGGTATATTTAAATGTAATACAAAAAAATATAGATATATTAATATCCACAGAGATGTATATAAATATGTTGTATCGTTCGATAAATCTGTCGCCATTAATAATCGTAAATATGAGTTACGGCGCGATGAGGAGATGCTCTCTTGGAGAGAGGCTAATAAAAGCTTCCGAGAAGTCAATGAGTCAGAACCAGGCAGGATTAACGCGCTAATCAAGAATAAATTAGAATCATCCAACACCCCGGGGCCACTTTTCATCCCCCTTCTCTCTTCCCTTTCGACCGGTATAAAAATATATATATCTATACACATATATTTTAGCTGAAAGCGGCAAAAGAGCACAGGAGGCTTTTTTATTTATTGGCCCTGCCGGAAAGACATCGCTCGCGCTTATAAGCGCGCATAATTTGTGTTTATCGGCTTCCCTCCGGCTGTGGTCGTTTATTTCAGAAGAATACCCACGAGGCCCACTTTTATTCGGCTCCGTACCATCAATGCATATTCAAAGAATATATATATAAACATTGAAAAGTACTTGAAAATATAATTTTCATGTGAATAAAAGGGATTAAAAAAAACGTATCGAGCTGAGAAAAAAACGAGACGTTCAGCTTTAATTTAGTACGTGTCCTTGGACCCATTAATTCAAGGATCAAGCTGTCGAGTATATCACAAGCTTGATATTCTCTCATCGTTATACATCATCCCAAAATTAATCCTCTCTCGTTTCCAAAAATGTTGATCGTCGTGTTATTTCCTCCGTAAACGAGATAAAAGTTTTCGATGAATGAAAAACGGTTGACTGCGTGCCGTTAGAGGTTTTTTGTTTTGTTTTTGTTGCCAGTCTCGCATTGGGAGTGATAATAATTCTCAAACGTACCGGAGTGTTGGAATCTTTGAGTAAGTGTGACGTGATTTATCGAGCAAACGAACGTTTGCTGATGGATCACGAATTAAAATAAATGTTCGCGAGCTCGCTCTCTCTCCCTCTTTCTTCACGAAATATAACCAGGAAAACGAACGCTACCCTCCGATATGTAATTCATGGCTATGGCCTCGTGACATCGATAAAAACATATTTATACTCGTGAAAAGCGACTCCCCGTGATATTCTATTGAATATAAAATGAAACATGAAAGAAAAACAATTTCTTAGGAGTAAAATCTTCGAGGAAATAAATTTGTGGACTCCGATTGTCGCGGGTAATTTTGTAGAAAGTACATTTACGTATCTGAACTTGTAGCCCACAAATCAAATTCATTTAGACACGAGCTCAGAGTTGTTTCAATAAAATAAAACTTTTCGAGTCGATTTTTTATCTAGGATTTTATATTTTATAATCGCGATTCTCCAACGTGGACAAATAATTTCTCGATCCAATTCTATCTATAGCCTGTAAGCTTTACGAGGAAAAAAAAGGACTCTAAAAGCGTGAAGCGCTACTGATTCATTGGGGATATATTTTCCATGTAAATCGTCCGGCACAGCGCGGCGTTATCTCGGTATAGAGGAAAAGGGAGAGAAACTCCGATCCGCGGTGTGCATCACCATATTAGGCACTCTAGTAGGATTAAATCGTCAATCTTTGCCATGCAGAGTTTCAGGAACGTCCTTCGTATGAGTCTACTCGGAAAGGGGAGCCAAAGTATACAGGCTGTGCCTAAACTTGCAATCAACCAATAAACAACAACAAATTATTCCTTTTGCCTATGAGTGAATGAAAAAAAAAAAAGCTTCACCCATTACTATGGCCGGTGCTGTCTTTTCGAAAACACATTCCATCACAGGGCCCAAAAATATATTCTCCGCCGCACGTCGTCGTAGAAAAGAAAAATAAGCGACGTTTTTCTTCCGAGTTTCAAGACCGACAGATCCTCAAGTTCCGAAGCCCATATATTTTGATTCACCCAGTAGGACAGAGCCTACGCGCATAACGGAGTGTATTTCGCTTTCGTTGTAACGCTTAGAAAGACGCGGAGAGGGTGCGCGAGTCTACAACGCCGGGAGTGAGGGTGGCGTTTATTTATCCAAGCCTCGAGCTGATGTATGGCCCGCTGCTGGACGCGTTGTCGGTACCTTTCATCCGGCCGCCACACAGAGAGACGAGAGATAACCTCTCTCTTTCCCTTGGCCCTCTCCTCTTGATCCCTCGTCCTCGCGGCAGAGCTTTTTCGCATTTGCTCTTTTGCCACACTGTCTGATCAACGAGACTCTTATTCCTCCCACCACGACTGAATACGCAAAAGAGACTGGTCCATGTTCTGCTTTCTACGGTACTCCGGCGTACGCTCAACAATTTTTTCCAACTCTTCGTGATTCCTTCTCAACTTTGCCCGCCTCGCTGATAATGTACGATTGGCAATACGCCGAATCTCTCTGTGGTTAATCGAAAAAAAAGAGGAATTCAATTGCTGCCAAAATAAAAATAGAATGGGGCCCGAAAAATATTCACATTTTCGAAAATAACATCAAATTTTATTTCAACAAAAAAATCGTCGTCGAGTTGTCATCGAAATTTCAATTGCCAGATATCGAATGACTGAGCACGTCAAAACGGATCGCCAAGTATAAAGAATGAGTACAAACACAGCACGAACGAAGAACTCATGCGGTGCACCCTGATGACTATTGCGACCGTAAATAGATACCGATTCAGCCATAGTCATGTATTTTTCTACCTCGAGCTTTCACCGTATACACGTGTGTCCACGAGAATTAAATGACGGTTATTGCGGGCGCCCGCAACGAATCGGAGTACGCACCGCAGCGTTATAGTGGATGTTTATCACCCCGGAGAGAGAACGCGAGAGAGAGAAAGATTGCTCGAGACATTGCACGCTTGTTAACATGCTCGCTTACCATAAGATTACTAAGAGCGCAAGCGCTAGACCGGCAGAACTCGTATCTTACATATAAATACCTACACATAAATATATTAAATGTATGAAAACATAAATAAATATACTCAAACATGTATACATTGTAGATGATAAAACACGTAGCTTAGTATCTGTATATGTTGCAAGTTATGGCATTTGATGCTCACCAAACGTTTTTCACTTACTCGACATCGTCAAGTTAACTCATGTTTGTATATATTATTTACACACTTGGATTTTTATTCGAAATGGATAACAAACGAGTGTCGGCTTTTTCGTTTCATGATCCTTAAGTTTATTATTCATCGGTTTATTATGAAATTCTTCCCTTGACATGTTGATTTCGATAGTTTTGATCGTTCGTATCAAGTTTGTCGGATCTTTGCGCCTATAATTGTGGACAAAATTTGAAATTCATTTGTCCTTGCGACGAAAATTTTACGAATTTCGAAATTTTGCGTATTATTGTTTTTGCCAAAGTCACGGGAATTTTAGTGAAGGAATAGAGAGAGAGAGAGAGAGAGAGAGAGAGAGAATTGTGGAAAGGAAAGGCGAAGAGTGAGGAGAATTCGAGATTTGAAGGACATGGAGAAATAACCAACGAGACGCCATAAGGGTCGAAGGCTCATAGTAGTTACGGGTATGGCATTTCGAAAAGCTATTGGTGACTGGAGCGAATGAAAAGGGGAGAAAGAGGTTGAGGCAAGAGGAGTGTGATCCTCGTAGAGATGGAGAATGGACTCTGGGATATGTCGAAAATAGACAACAGCCGTTGAAACGTTCCGAGTGTCCTGTGCTCGAGGATTCCACAGTCGCCAAATTGTTCGGACAAGTTTCTCGCGGGTGAATTCTCGCACGAAAATACATAACGACGTTGAGATACGGCACGAAAATGTCTGGACCATATCGCCGTGGCCCGCGTTAACGTGCCATACGTTCTCTACCGACCGAATACCACACACGTGATCCACAAAGATTCCAATTATTTAACTTGACTCGTTCGAGCAAAGGATGCAGAAATGCGTCCAGTATCTCTTCGACGTTTCTATCCGATTCTCCGGAGGCTCTGTGTCTTTCCCACCGGAAACAACCGAACGCCGTGCCTCGCGTGACTCTCATCATTCCGATCGACACACGCGATTTCATTCTTCGCTGATCATGAATTCTCATACTCGTACTCGACATATTTATACGTATGCTCTGGCAATGACGCGGAAGTAGAATTTCACGCTTTAGGGCTTTCCCTCTTCCCAAAGTTTGACAGCCTTGCCCGAGGTCATTACTCGGTTGGGTGACCGCTCAAGCATCCACTTGCTCGTGAATCAAATACCGACCGAGAGCCATATTTTTTCACCGTCTAAAAAGGAATTGCCACTTGGACAGCGCGACGATTCTGCTGTGTTAAGTTTTCCAAAGAAAATATCTCAAAGCTAATTCTGGGACTGAACAATTTTTCCTTTTCTTCCATTCTAGATCGTAAAGAACATCCAAAAATATACCTAAATGTACTCGTTATTAACGATGCGTTTTATTATCCCTCGAAAGTGAGCGCGAGCCGAGACAATTTAACGAAAAGAAAGATGACCAGACTGGCCTTTCGTGTATCTCGTCTTAGAGCTCCTGACTACGATAAGCCATAACGCATTGTCAAAATTCGAGCGCAACTCCGCGTGGACGTATATAGTTTTTGGATTGGCTCCAAAGCCACCGTCAAGCTTTCACAGACAAAATAGATCGCGGGTTTATACTATTAGAGAACTGATGCGAGTGAACACGTTCCGAGCAACTTAACGGGGTAGAACGTCTCGAGGATATAAACCAAGTCGTAAAGTTAATCGCACATGTCTCAATGGCCGGGCACTCGGAATCTTCTGCTCGTTTCACAACCTTATTTCTCAATCATATATTACATTAAAGACTAATTAAAATTGTCAATTAAGACTTCCTCGAAAAGCATTACGCCATCCGAAGAATAAACATTTCGACTTGACACAAAATCATTTTTTCACTGCATTCTTCAAGCTATATTTTTTTCCCAACAAGTTATAATAACACTTTACTTCACCTCGGGATAACCAATTTGTGAAATATTATTTTCCATTCTCATTTTTCAAGACTACTCCTCGTCTCATTTACTCGCTGTTGAAAATACTTACGTGACCGAGTAATCGATGATTTTCATGAACCGAATGCGATACGGTATTCGCATCAATAGCAATAAACAGTGGTGTGTGAAAAAAAACTATAAATATATATATATATATATATATATATATATATATATATATATATATATACGTACACGTGAAGATTTGTTCGTAAACGCTGAAACGCAATTTATACTGCGGCAAAACTAATCAGGCTACGTTTTTACTGGTTGCAACAGCAATAAAAAAAAGAGCTCGAAAGGTTTTTTCACACGAAAAAGAAAAAAACACTGGACATTTTATGGACAACTCACGATTCTCCCCTGACATTCTAAGCATCCGCTGCACATGCAAATATATATGTATTCGTATATTATTGAATAATTTATGTCAATTGGAAACTTCAATTTTCTCGCTAGTCGCATCGACTCTTATCTTGAAAATTACTTCCACGAAGCTTTTCACTCAACTCAAATTGAAAATCAGCGTTACCATCGTTCGAAGGTTACTTCATACTTGATTGTAAAGTGCACCTGCGTGCAATCGTTGCAAAGCGTTGCAGGGAAAATACGTTCGTGTTACAAAAGTGCGCTTACTTCTCGTGAACACACTTTTTTCATTCGTTGATCGCTCGGGCTGTAAAAAACTTGGCTATCGGAGTAAAAAAAAAAAAAAAAAACAAACAAAACTAAAGTTTTTTCGATAATTCCATTATTTTATTTTCTCGGATATTTCATTTTTTATTCATATCGCTCGAAATTTTAAGGGCACGTGAAGAAAAATAGTGGAACGTGTTGTACCTCGTCGATAAGCGTAGCGTGTTTATTTAATTTGAAATATATATGATATCCGGTGAAGGTCGTCTAGGATGGGGTGAGAAAGTACAATTCGGTAAGGTCGGTTGTTACGACGGGGCGAGTAAGTATACGGAACCGTGGCCCCGAGGGAAGTGCACACATCGGGACCAACTGTGTAATTTGAGGGTAATTCCGCGAGTCGTATAACCTGTAGGTAATGCCTCGAGGCTCTGTGCACACTGGCTTCGTCTCTGTCTCGTGAGTTCTGGCAATCGAGCGTACAAAGACACAGAGAAGAACGAAGAAATAGTGGCACACGGATAGACCAAGACAAAGATAGATTGAGCAAGAGAGAGAGAGAGAGAGAGAGAGAGAGAGGGAAAATGCATCGGTGCAGCGTGCACTCGCCCGTGCGCTCGTTTCATTTAATTGGTCGTTCTCGGCTTTACGAGGCTTCAAACCGAGGCGCTATTTACCTACTTGTAAAAAAAAAAAAAAAAAACAATCACAAATACGTTCTATAGTCATGTTTGTTAATGTAATAATAATTATAACAATAACTCGATGGATTATTAAAAAAAGAATTGCGCTGAAAAACTCAAATGTGTAAAAGTGAAAAATCAAGCTACAGATTTTCTCGATTAAATACATCTAAGGTCGACGATCGATAGAATTTGGGTCGTTAGTCCAATTCGATCGAGTGTAATTTAACGCTCGTATCGATTTAATTTTTCATGCAGATTTCCTCGATTAATTATAGTGAATGAATTCCAACTGCTGGTGGCGTAATGCATGACGCAATAACAAAGTAATGTTCGCGTGAAATAATGCTATAACGTAATAGAATAATTGGAGTGAATTATTTCTGGAATAGTGAAGTGAATCGGCGTGCATTTTTAATAAATCAAGAAGCAATTGAGAGTCATCAGTTTTGCCGAGGCTCGAAAACGACGGGGGTAATTTAGGTGATTTGGTTTCTGCACAAAAGCAATTTGGCCTCGTCTTGAAAAGACTATTGTAGCTGTTTTGCCACGCGCGAATTTAATGATTTACGAGTATTTCCTCCGTCCTTCTCACTCGGTTGAGATTCAATGATACAATCGTATGAATTGTGAATTCAGGCAAGTATAGAGCAAAAGAAGAAACAAAAAAATGCTCTTGGCAACGTACGATATGACCGGTCCAACTTGTTCGTAAGTGGCTTGCATATAACACAAGTTTATTCTCGGTGATTGCCATAGAGAAAGATAGAAAGAGATAAAGAGAAATCTATTGGCTTGTACAAACGAGCAATAACCGCGAGATCTCTCGTGTGGCGTACAATAAATCTAGGTCCAATTTACAAATTGGTATTTCTATAACCGCCTTCCCTTAATCTCGAAAATTTTCTTGGGATGGATGCGCCTCGTTAGTGGAAAAGCTGCTACTGCTGTTGCTGCTGCATCACAGAGCTTTCACATATCTCGACGCGTTTGAATCTCTAAGATTAGTTTTGAGGTCATAGCTAATACCCTGCTGCTTCTTGCTCGTGCGAACCATTTATCTGAGCAGACGTGGTATCTTGTGAGGACCATAACGTTGCCTGAAACGTATGTATACTGCAGATTAATGTCGTTCGTCGATGTTCATTCATGAGCCAAAGTGTATATCGAGTGTCCAAAAAATCGACTCGACTATTAACTTAATTAATCGCGAAGCCCAACATTTTTCCATCCTGTCCACCGCCCACGGGATCTCGAGCAATAAGTATCGATTGAGTTTTATATCGCGGTTGCGACTCAATTCCTGAAAAAAAATCTATTGGAGTCTCGTTGATGGAGGAAAAAGGTGATAATCGTTGTATTTAGGAGATCATAAAGAGATTGAGAAGGGAAGGGAGTATAGGAAGAAGAAGAAGACCGCGAAGGCAAAGAAGATTGTAGCACGAGGTGGACATCTGAGGAGAGCGAAGAGACGTGTGGCGGAGGGCCTTAATATCGCAAACGCAGATAGGAGTAATAAATGCTTGTCAAGTAAATCAGGATGAAGCGCCATCGAGGAGACCGTAATGGTCGCATTAAGTGAATAACTCACGGTTGTGCGAGAGCCGGAATGGTAGGGTAGATCGACCGCTGCGTCTTCTTACTCCCTCCCACACCCATATACAATCTCGTATGGCATATACATGCATCGATGTATACGCGATGCTCGTATATAGTAACAAAGAGTGGGTGGTAGCGAATAACGATGGTGAGGAGGTGAGACTCGGTACTGTTAGGAACTGTTAGGGATGATAGCGGCACCATCAAACAACTTTACGGCGTTAAGTGCTATCCTGGTGAGAGAGGCAAGATCCAAGAGACCGTCTCTCTGATGCATTACCAGCCTAATTCCTGCCGAATGCTGGCAGACGAGGCCCGCGAGGCCATTCGTGATTTGCCTGTAACACGTTCCATCATATACACCACACACCCATTACATGTACGTAGGTATATATGCTAATACTATATATGCAGCAGCTGTCTTGAGCTTTGAGCATTTGCGGCGAGCCGATATCGGCCAAGCCTCGAACGTGCCGTCGACGTCGACGACTACTATTACGACGTCGAGAACCCGAAGGACGACCTCGACTATCGTAGTTAAAGCACCTTCGCTGCAATCCAACCATCCGAAACCCTCAGCTTGAGAGATGGCCTTCCGGATTCTCGTTCGCACAGTCATTAATTTCTTTCCTCCTTACACATGTATATGTACATCCAATCCCGAAATGGCGTCTAACGTAGTGTGTCTGTGATGCAGCGTTTAGCAGAGATAACTCTGCTCATTCGAGACTTGAAGCTCAATTGGAGCTTATTGCGGAAAGAAATTCAAAAAATGTTTCTGTCGACGAAACAATAAAAAGTAAAAGTGCGACGTAATGCGTAGACCATTGAGAAAGCAAAGTGGGGATGATCGTGGCGCACGCATACAATAATAAATAGGGGTGATGCTCGACGAATATCACGAAAAGACGATGGGGTCGTCGAAGATCCAGGCTTCGAAGGACTAGGAAAAATGCTGCAGGGAGAACAAGACGCGGATATTGTACAGAGAAAAGATTTCCTTTCCCTTCTCTCTGTTTTTATTCCATGGAATATATTTATAGTCGGAACAGCTATTAAGATAATTTATCGGGGCCATTACCGAACAAACGAGGACATTAATCTATTCTAGCTTCATAAAGTGAACTTTGCCGCGGCGATTTTGTAGCCGGGCGCCAAACGAGCACTTTGGAATAAATTGATGGATCTCGGCACTCTCGCCCCCGCGGCGGCGGCGTCGGCGGCGGCGTCGGCGGCTTCAACCAGAACCTGGTCCATAACAACGTACTCATCGTATAACGTTCGTATAACTATAGGATCGAGAGTGAAAATGCAACGCAGGATCAGTCGATGTCGAAGAGAAGACACCGGCACTAGCCCGCTTGTGTTAATTGCTCATAAACTTTTATTCATTTCGCCACAAATAGAGTACGGAACATCGCGTCGACACTTTCCCGCGACAGTCATTACTTTTTTTTTCTTGTTATCATTATTTTTATACTTTCTCAAGCGTATATTATTAAACTGTACTTTTGGCTCAGCCAACATATACATTTTAATGCACATTGAGGATGCGTTTACCTTCTAAACCTCAATCAAATTATTTTCACAACTTTTATTCCATTCAAAATATATTCGTATCTCCCTTCGCCTTTTTATATCATCGATTATTCCTCTTCGCTGCTCATTTTTTTTTTTTTTTACCACATTTCTCTCTTTCTCCCATTATCGTTATTTTTTAAAAGCTATATATACGGGAAGGTTGTGCTCTCGAACTCCCCCCTGGTGGCGTGACACGGCTGCCTACTCGTGCACAGAGCCGCGTTGATCAAAGCGGCAATTACTGTCATCATAATATTACTCGGGGCGTTACTCACGCTGCGCGCGTTCGGTCACGGCCAGATCTCTCTTTCTCTTCGTCTCCTGCTTCTTTTTCTTTTCACAAACACGTACACGCATCTACATGCTCCTGTGAATATCCATAATAATTCTCCCTTCATATTCCACCGCTCCCAAGCCATCTCCTCCAGCCTCCGCAACACTCTGATGCAATGCATCGTCGCCCGCAGAGGCGACGTTTCAATGGACTCCCGAGAAAAGGGATATAAAGAAACAAATATATAGACATCAAAGTTGTCAAACCGTCTCTATGCAGCCACGGCCTCAAACTATATTTTTCATTAAAATCACAAGCTGACTAAACGAGAACAATTAATCGATATTAATCTCGTGGATTCCATTTTTCTTGAAGTTCTTGAAAAAAAAAAAAGAAAAAAAGTTTCACCCAGGCTTAACATTTTTCTGATGCCCACTCGTGCTCGTAACGTGCTATATGCTCGAAGGGAATAAGAATACTACGCATAGGATGAAGGAAGAAGATACGAGGGGCAAAAGTCAAGTTTTTTTGGACTTGCGTATAATGATGCTTACTCGCCGACACGACCTATTCCCCGGTATGATTTGTTGATGTACCCACAACCCGTTTCACGCTGTGCTCACGGGGGGCCACATCTTCTAGACTTGGACGTTTTCTCCGAGGGGGTCACGACCACGTGTCAACGTTTCACTTCTTGTCGTGAATGCGACGTTTAATAAAGAAAGAAAAATAAGAAACTATGAGAGTTGAGGCGCATTTCGAATCGTGCACATTTCACGCCCTTTTGACAAACATCACATAACATTTACGTATACATTCTGTCTTTTCGTCCTGCCCGCCGCTTTTTCGCATTCTCCATCCTTTTTCCGTCAACTCGACGTCGTTCGTTTGAATGTTTGACTTATGGCCAAGTTCACACACATTCGAAAAGCTTTCAGCCCGATTTCACACTCTCCCTTCCCCTTTGCCCCGATTAACCCAATTCTTCGGGTGGTTACCATTGAACGGATTAATTGTTCGGCCGTTTAAACAAGTGACAGTCTGCTGTCAAAAGTTCGATGAGTCAAAATTTAACGAGATTGATGATGACAAAAAGCAGCGGTTTTTCATGCACTGCTCGAAATTGAAAAGAGACATGAAAAAATTCAAAATGGAGAAAATATTGAGCAAGGAGCGATTCCACAAATCCGTATAAATCAAACAGAAAATCGTTTAAAGTGGATACAGGGGGTGTCGCGCAGTCGGTGAAACAAAGGGGACGAAACAGAGATCGAGAAATCGGGTGGAGAGGACACCCAAGATGCGGAGGAACGGTGATAAATCGTGCTTTGTCGGCAGCCGCGGAGTCACTTCTCTCGTTTTGCGGCGGGTCGACTTCGCGTACAGAGTAAAACTCGAAAAAAATAAATAAAAGGAAAAGATAGAGGGAGAGAGGAGAGAATGCCAGGAAGATCGAATCCCAGGAACTTATTCGAGGTGCCCAGGTGTCTCGGGCGGTGTGTTCAATGTATATCGTTCTTGTTGTCGCAACTGTACGAGGAACGGGGAGGAAACGTCGACGAGGGACACGCGAAACTCGAAGGAAAGAGTCCATCGGAAGAAATGGGAACAAACGTGTCCGCAAGAGAGTCATTTATTATATATATGAGAATAGAGAGAGAGGAGCTTGGGGCAAAATGGAATACAAAAGTAAACGAGAAAACGTCGGAAAATGTAAACACTTTCGTTTTCCCTCGAAACCAAAATCATTGATTTCACAAATAAACGTTGCCAGGAAATCGGATCGTTGAATAAAAATAAATCGACAAGTCTGTGGATTTTTCGCTGACCCATTTTACCCCGGTGTCTCGTTTTCCCCGATCTCCCCTCCGCCGGCAAATCCGTGCTGAACTTTTCTCAAGAATGGTCACAGTGGGTAAAGCAGTAAATTTCCGGTGGATGGACATAAGAGAACAGTGACTTTTCCAAGGGGTCAAAGAGTATGTGGTTTTACGAAATTCACGCTTTGCAATAGTGTACGTGCGACACATATATTTGTGTATGTCGATTATTTGTGAGTTCTAAGGGTAAAAACGGGGGGGGGGAAGTCAAGCAAAAAGTTAGTGGAAGGGACCAGTCAGAGAGAAGTAGAAGTTACGCCTAATAACAACTACGAAGTCAACGTCCAGTCAAACACGTAGAAACAGGAGTAAGATTTATGACGACGATCTTGGGTCAGCGCGCGCCCGGCCATCAGAAAACACCTTTCTTAGCACGCCATGACACCCTCGTGCACTCTTTCTTCAGTTCTCTCTCTCTCTCTCTCTCTCTCTCTCCCTGTATTTCTGGTTGTTCATTGAAGGGAAAAAACCTGAGTGAACCCAACCGAGTGTGGCGAGGCGCTAAAGTCTCTCGAAAGGTGAGAAACGGTCTGGAAGATCCTGCGGAGCGCTCCAGGAAACTGACCCTGACCTGGTGCATCAGTCAACCGACAGGCAGGTAGAAAACACGAAAAAAAGAATCTTAAGGATGTCAACGGAGCAGAGATTTTTCAGCAGCTTCCTCGAAACACACTGCCAGTTATTGTCACCCGTTTCATTCTCCTCGGACACGCGTAATTCTTGAAAGAAAAAAAAAAATACAAGATATATTGGCTGAGCAATGAAGAAAGATTTTTTTCTCGAGATTGCTCGAAATCATGGCCTTGGTAACGTCCACCATCTTTGTACTCCTAACACAAATTACGATAGGATACTTGAAATCCTTTGAGGAAGAAGGAAGAATGGTTCGGAGTCGACCAAGCCGAAAATTTGGGTGGCCTTCTCATTCTTTCGTGAAGCTTTTGAAATTTTTCATTTCCATGGATCCCTTGGAAGCTCTACCTTGTCCTGCCAAATCGATATGTATCGCAGTCATTTTCAAGCAGCCTTTATGTCTTCTGCGGGTCATTGGGTAGGACGACCCGAGGTGAAAAATTTGATTTGTTTTTTTTTTTCACGTCACAATTTAATTTCAACAAAATTCCCATTGATGTTTCTACTGTGCGAAAATCGTGTCGCTAAATTTTTCATTTTTTCTGAACAATTATTCATTTAATCAAACCCACGCCGAGTCTAGAAGTGAAAGAATCACGAGAATCGCGTGCACATCCCTAACAACTTCCGTGGCTTAAGGTCCCGAAGTGAAACCCACAGCACGCATACACAGAGGGTTTTTTTTTCTCGTTTATATCTATTTTCGCCTGACGCGCTTTCGCCATAGTCTTTGGTACCAGAAGTGGGATGATTTATGCGGGGCAAGTGCGCCCGCCACGTCGCCATATCGCTGCGGGAGAATTTTCCGTCTGCCTTGCTCTTCGCTCGCTTTGAGACTCATCTCAGCTCGTCAGGGATACGCGACGAAGCAACGCGCTGGCGTGACGGAGTGTAGCGACCGGCGTCGTTGAACAAACTCATTGCATTTGCATCTGATGTGCAACCAAGAGAAACAGAATACAGGAGGAGCAAAAAGAGCAAATGAAAAAGAAAGAGGAGAGTGGAGAAGAGGATTCCGTGTTTCTGGACGTGTCACCAAGAAGACAACGACCATGTGTCTCCTCGCTCATCATCCCTACACCATCAACACCGCTTCCTATTTCGTTAAAATATAAATTTAAGCATTCAAAACGCTTGAAAAGATGTACCGGGTGTCCTAGCTCGGACGAACTCTCATTCATTTTCCTAAAATGGCAAATAGTTGCCAGTCAGAATAGCAACAGCATTGAATATTACGAGCTCGTGCAGATTTGTCTCGCTCGCACTGATTGCATGGCCGCATTAATCCAATGTCTGAGAACCGAGTCTTCTGAAATGAAAACCTCGAAAAACGTGAGCCTCAACCTGGCTCGCGTCATCTTTTTCTAACATTTGAAAAAAAAAATCACGTGCACGAATAAATAATGTTTGGCTAGATATTTTATGGAGTATCGGAGTAATAACGTTGGTGGCTGTCGCCGGAGGGCTCGCGCTGCGTTCTTTTTCGAGTTTCATCTTTTTCCCGTGTGTAAATTACCTTCGATGAGTATAGAAAGCGCCGGAGAAGGTTCAACAAAGGCACGTGTTTTGCTTCTTCACTCCGGACCGGTTTATCTCCAGGGGGCGTACAAAGGGGCCCCGGATTTGACACATCTATCAAGAGCAACAATGCGAGTCGACCCTGGACTTGGCTGATCGTCCCGCATCCTGGCGTTTCACTTATATTCTTAACCTAAGCTAGCCTTACTCGAATGCTTGTTGGACTCTCGGAATAAGTATCCGTTGCGCTTTTGCGATGCCTGTGTAGAACATCATCGCGGCGAGTCCATGCTCGGGTTGCAAAACAGAGAGAGAGAGAGAGAGAAGAGCTACGATTCTCAGCATGACTGATGTGGGCAACAACAAGAGGCAGGAGTAGCTCGAAAGCCTAATTGCTCTTTTTTCCAACGTTATATATAACTCGTGTGTATCTTGAGATCGGTATCTCAAGAACGAAGTAATGCTTTGGTGAATGTCTAAAGGAAGGCCCGATTCACGGGTGGCGTAACGAAAGCCGCGACCGAAAACCGCTCACCGAGACGAAAAACGATTCAACCGGGAAAATCGTTTGATCGAAGAACAAGAGTTTCGAATATATAACGAAAAAATATTGCGGTATTATAATAGAGGTTAAAAGATGACAATGGTATTGCAACATCCTTCCAATTATTTCCCTTTCGACACCGGATTTTTCACGCTTCCGGTTCGCTCGCCGAAACCATTAATAACTTGTCCTGCATGAATCATCAACCCTCGTGTGAACTCTCTTCTTCGAAACAGCGAGTAACCCTTCAGCGAGTCTTGCTCAACAACGAGGATCATCTATTCCCCGGTTACGAGTCTCTATATCTACAAAAACCTGTCTTTTCAACGCTGAAAGCCAAGACTAAACCGATCGTGGCGCATGCGAAAGAGAACATGGCCGCGGCCAAGCCACTACTGTGTGGTCGAAGATTAACGCCTTCCCATACGACCGAGCTAGTTTTCAGCTTTATTAACGAGGCCCCGTTTCTGAAGATACGAGTCTAAAGTCGAGGATAACCCAGACCACGCGTTCCGCTCGTTGCTGCTCCTACTATGGTGTCTCCGATGAATTTACACTGTATATTATACGTCCTTCTATACCGGAAGTTACAAAATTCATCGCTCAAGGTCTTGAACAAAATGAAAACGTTCAAATTAAAAACAAAAAAGTGCCACACACTTTTATTCTCGATGAAGAATCTCCCAAACCGCACCGGAATCGCCATAACGAGGCACAACTTTTGCAAAAGCCTGTACAACAATATATAAAATATGCTCAACTGTTGGGATCGTTGTACACGAGAATACGGACTAATGACGAGGCGTTAATTTCCTCGGCAGAGCAGAGAGAGGCTTTGCCACAGCCGTTCGCGTAGTTTCTCGCTCTTCCTCTCTCCTTCTCGTATTCTCCGTCAAGAAATATCTGCAAAGATGGTTCTTTCTCTCTTTCTCCTTCTCGCTTGGCAGACGTTATGCCTGTTGGAATGGCCAGTCGCGACGCGGTTCTCTCGTACGTCGAGGCATTATAGGGCCCATGTATCAAAGTGATGAATGATGTCCCGCGGCCAAACCGCGGAAACTACTGAAGGAAAGGGCCACATCTGCACGCGATACGTGAATCAGGTCGATCCTTCAACGCCGCTCGACTAAAAAGCACCCGTTCATTAGCCTCGGCCTTCTGCATGCATGCCATGCATCCATCCATCCCCTACTCTTGCTCCGAGCTATCCTCCAACACTGCCCACCAACTTAATAACCAGCTTTATCCTCCCTCATCTATAGCGGGACTCCGTATGTCCAGAAGGTAGATTTTAGCCAATTGCACATTCACCGACACCCCAAAAATTTCATATGTATCATTAGAATTGAATTTGCGTCAACAATCAATTAAGCCTTGCACGATTTCTCTTCGACCTTCATTCCAGTGAAAATTCCACCGCCCGAAAACTTATTGAGTTATTTGCATTTTAAACAACCTCTCTGTTGCCCCGATTTCATTCAAAATATTCAGAGCAAGCAAGCTCAAGAAAGTTGTACTGCACCATAAAGGATCGTTAATAATTTTTTCATCGCCTCTCTATCCATTGATAGCCATAAATCGATGAAGCAGAACGTACTTTGTACGTTATCGCTTCTTTGATATTTCAAAACCTCATCTCATCTCTGCGTGATCTGACAAAAAAGGGATAAAAAGGGATAATGCTGACCGAGGAGTAATCAGATGATTCTGGGACTTTGATATCGCGATAAGGATGATGCGTACACGATGATAAACGAGAATTCCAACTCTCAGGGTTGAAATTTGCCGAAATATTTTAGGCAAATTATTTTCGAATTTTCCGTTCAGTTTACAAAAGTCACTATGTATCGTTGATTCATCGCATTTTGTCTGTAAAGTATGAGCACCAGTGATGATAACATTTTAACGTTTTATAATAATAATTACAATATGGAATTTATTCTGTTGGAATCGCGGACATAAATTTTCTATCGCAATTATTTCGTTTCGGCAGTAAAAGAGCTGTGACCATGACGTTATGATGACGAAAATACCGATGGTAAATCAAGATTCGAACAGCTCATCGGGAGTCACATATTGCGACAGTTATACAACCTATCCATCATCGTTTAGCGGCAGCGCCTGTCAACGTCCCGCTTTATCTTTGTCAATGCTGCTGCCCCTTATTCTCATCGCTCCGTCTCTTTCCCTCTTTACTATTCTTCAATTTTCTTCACTCTTTCGCGTGAGCGATAATGACGACTCGACGGGACTCGGACTCGAACCATTTTGACCCCGGTCTGTCATACTCTTCGTCGCTGTCTTCAGCATTACCTCGGTCTCAATATTTTTTCTTCCATCTGCCAGAATTTGTACGTTTTCGTAAATGAGAAAATTTTCGAGCAACTACAGTTTAGGGAAAAAAGTGAATCGTCGTTATTTTCTATTCCAATAATATTACATACATCGCTGACGAGACGCGTTATTGATGAGATTACGCGCGTTATCGTTCATCATTGATAAATATGCAGTTTGGTCTGATTTGGAGTGATAAATCATTGTGACAGGCATGTCGAGCGGACGAGTATGTAATCTACTGATCATATTTCGATCGATGAATTATCCAGATGAAGGGAATCCATCGATCGTCGTCATGAGAAAATAATAATGAATCATTCAGAGTTGTTCTCTTATTAATTGAGTTTTTCCATTGCGCAGACCTCGATTCTGCATTAGAAAAGTCAATAAAAACAACAGTCAGGTAGGGAAAGAACGTTCCAATATTTCAAACAAATGTTTTCATATTTTTGCATCTCGTTTTTCTTATTTGTTGAAATATTCATTCAGAGATGGAACAACGTTCAAAGCTGTTTGTCATAGCTCCTGTCACCGCTAGACCATTCGGTAAAAATCAATACGTCGAGTAATATAACAAAAATAATGTATTCACCAGAGAATCATATTCACTAGAATTACAAAATTATTACGGCATGTCATGAATCATTGTGACAGGTATGATAAACGCCTCGGTATTGTTCGAACGGCGAGTAAAATGACGACAGAAAATGAGTCGAAGCTTCGAGAAACACGCATCCACTGGCAAAATTCCACGTAAACGATTTCTCAGTCTTTTTTTTCTTCGGTGGATAGTTGATGAGATTCAAACAGTTCGGATCAATCCTGCAATATTTTCTCTCACCTTTTACTTTTTTTCTTCGTCATTTCTTGGCATAACCGAATCTTACATATGCAAATGTAAATATTTTCGTATAGCGCTCAGATACGATGGCAGGAAGACATTTAATCAATAATGTCTCTCTGCTGATCCGTCTTTGTGCATTTGGCATTTACCCAGAGTTGCAACTTTACATCGAAGATAACGAACGACTGGAGAAAGGACAGGTAGAGTACTCCAAACAGTTTGGAACTCGAGAATGTAGCAGCAAATGGAATATTCGTAACGACAGCTCACAGGTCCACCAGATTGTCGCGGCGAGGAGAAACACAGAATTAGCCTAAAGCTTTTGGCATATTCAAGTTATCGTGACAGTGGTTACAGTCCAAAAGACAAGCTCTCTGGCTGTCCCGGTGGCTTCTCCACATCGGTACTGTTTTTACCAAGTTATACGGACCAATTATTCATCCAGATGGATCGGAAAACAGAGTGAGATTGAGAATCAACTGACACGTGGTGAACCGAACACCCATTAGGTCATAGGATTATTCAGAGGGGAACTTTGTCAACGTTTATTTGTTTCCCGGTTTCCTACAATTGAATAAACAATAAAAGTTTTCGAAAAAACAAAAAAAAATTCTTAGATTGGAAAAATGTCGCGAAAATAATTGAAAAATCCTTAAATAACAAACAAAAAAAAAGCTCGTCATAGCTCTGCGATGGTATGATCGAGTTATAATTGGAAAAGTAAAATTGGAATTTAGACCGACTGGAAACGTGTACGTCATCTGAAGGAGAATCAAATCGCAATGCCTCGGGTTTATTTCGGCAGAACGGAGTGAAATCAGACACGAGAGAATGTTGGAAATTGAGACAGTTATTAAAAAGTGAAGGAATTTAATCAGCCTCATTTGTCACGTGTCGTTATGGAAAGTCAATCGTATCGAATGTCATTCCGAAAGGTTGACACACCGATGAGAAATAAAACAGAATAAAACGGTTAATGGAAATGACCCGGATAGGTCGATCGAAAAATAATCATGAATGTTATTCTGGCGTCTGTACGAGCGTCGAGAGCGATAATAATAAATGACACTTACGAAACATCTTCACAATCAAAGATAGAAGATCCGAGTGCCACAATAAATATCTCGTATTCATTGCGTTACGACTGTTTTGACAACGCAATTCCCCGAGGCCAAATGTCATTATTTTCAATTTAAGCAACGATCAAAATGTAAAGAACGATTTAATCAAACTTTTATTAATTCAGGAAAAAATTCCATTCCATGAAAAGCCAATAAAATAGATATTTTTCACTGATCGAAAAGTTTCAGGAACCATAGACCAACAAACGAGCCCGATTTGATAGGCTCACCGGCCTATAAAACAATTATTTTTAACGATGCAAGAAAATTTGGAGAATATATTGGTCAATAAATGTGATGTTTCGGTTGATTCAGCATTGAACTCTCGTGTATTTTGTCCGCGTAAGGATTTCATCGTTCCCATGGTCGTATAATGTACCAAGAGCTTATCTATACTGACGGGCTAGTACAGCTTAGACTCATTTCGAATTCACTAACCGCCTACATCGGGTAATCTTCGTAAACTCTGTACTTAGACTCAGAGCGCTTCACGCCAAAGTTATCGCGGATAATGTATGGCTCTCTGCTATTTATATATCTGTATTATGTTCCGTAGAAGGGGAAGTAGTGCTATTATAACCGTCGTTCCTTTTCCAGCCCAATAAATCTACCAATATCTCTTCTCATCGCTTGGGGCTACGAAAGATAAGTAAAAGTCGCCCTCTTTGAGGCGACAAAAGTATTGCGCTCTCTCTCTCACTCTTGCCCGGATAAATATTTAATCAAATATCTATATACTCCCAGCTTTATCATTTTACAATACCCCGGCTGATTAATGACGCCTCCAATTACTATTAACCTCTTGCAGAGAAAACCATACACCCTGATCCTTTATATCGAGAAACTCGGTGATAGTGAACTGTCAGTTTGTTTAGTGTTGATATAGACGAGCGTGAAAAATCCTAATAAAAGTTAGAATTCTCAGAAAACATGAAAATGAAGAAAAAAAAACAAAAAATATTGGTTATCACGAATTCTTGGGAATTTTTTAGATATTTTTTTCTCGATCGAATTTCCGTCGGAATTGCCGAAATTTTGAGTGTCACACAGCGCAGCCATGTATAGAATTCGAGTCAACTATCGAGCAATCTCTTTCTCTTCTTTGATTCTATTCTCCGATTCTCGCCACTTTGAATTTTTCGTGCTTGTCGGCTCTTGCAACTTTGATCCTTCGGCCGAACTACCGGTCAGTCTTCTCGCTGCTACTGGAATTCACTATTTACTATTTGAGGCCGTGGATACTCATTGACTGGCAGGGCACGATAATTTATATACGCAACAAAAGCGGGCAGAGACGGTGACTCTTTTCAGTCTCCGCCCCCTCATATTAAGTTCTCCCTGTCGTCGGACAGGACCATCCGGAAGACGAGAATTAAAAAATGGCCCATGAACCTCGTTCCGTAAACGTACCAGGATTTCTTTGTTACAAAAAAGAATAGAATTATGATGAGCGATGAATAATTTTTTTTTTTTTTTTTTCAGAAATTAATTTGCTCCATGAGTTTGCATTAAAAATCGGAAAACTTTGGTCAATTTTTTTGAAACATCATTCGAGGGAGATCCTTCCTTGATAATTTTCCGAACCGATTCGTCATTGACGTTCCTCCGATACTCGTAGCTTTTACGAGACGCTAACTGTACGTTCAAGACTGCGAGAGAGTCGAGGCAAGGATATTGAGCCTTTATTATCAAGAGAGCCCGTTTTTTATCCTGAAATCGGCGAAAGCAACGCCGTCAAAGAAACCTCACCATAGTTTTGTTTGGTGGATTCAACTTTTTTTTAATGAGTCTCAATAAATATCTGAATGGGAAACTCACACAAAGGCAGCGAGTGAATCTTCAGCCGTAGTAAATCAATTCGTTGAAGGAACCGCAGTCTCGGTGCGAGAGACTCTTCTCAAGATGTTTTTTTATTCTCCAAAGTATGTCGGCAAACCTCATTTTTATCGAGACAATTACTTGATCGGGTCCGGCAGGATTTCACTACATTTTCGTTCATTAAAATATCGCATTGATTCAAGATTTTTCAATAGTAAACTTCACCAAGAACTTAATAGACTTGAACAAAAATTATGGCAAGAAGAAGGCGTAAGAATTCTTCGTGGAGCAGAAAAAAGATTCTGTACAGCTTTCTGGTAATTGATGGTACGTGAAAAATTGCAATGGTCTCTGCGATTATCCGTCATAAAATTTTTTTCCCTTTGGTTCGATAAGTGAGTAGGTTGAGTCGTGGTACGTGTTATTTCTTGTGGATTGGACGTGTAACGCGCAGTAATTCTCGGTTGCGTCTCGGTGGATGTCTCGCGCGCGGGCGCCTGTTTCATTTCGATTGGCATTGAAGGGTTTTAAAACGAAAAGAATCCGTCGGGTTAGGAGCGGGTCGTAGATCTCGCCGCGGCGTCGTTGATGTGACACGTTAGCTTCTGGAGCTTGTGAAGAGACAGAGAAACAGGAGCAGCGAATAGAAGTATGGTCGCGGGATTGCTGAGCGAGCGATTCTGGATTCTCCTTGTTCTGTGTGTTGCGAGCGGCATTCGTATGCGTGTGTGTGTGAGAGAGAGGGAGAGAGGGAGGGAGGGAGGGAGGGAGAGTTCCCGGGCGATCGGGCGGCGCGGCGGAAAGGAGTCTCTCAACTACCGCCGATATCCGTCCGTCACGAGCCGTCATTAAGTCTCGGCCAGATTCCTATCTGAATGGACAGCTGAGCCCCTGATTTGGACGCGAGCGGTAAAACGCTCGGAACAGGGAAGGCTCGGTAGATCAGCATCGTCGTAGAAATATATACATACATTATATTAAACGTATATAGATATATGTATTTAAATGTTGGCGTTAAAGCGGTGGAACAACATTAACCGATGCTGTACGTTCAAGACTCGGACAAGCTCTCATCCTTTAGCTATCGATCAAGCGAAGAAAGAAGAGAGCGAAGGATGAGTTCGATACCTCGCCCGTCTCTTACTCCCGAGACTCTGGTCATGCCCCCCTTGCTCGGCAAACCCGTAAGCTGTGTACCCAAGCGTGCAAACAGAGAGAGGCTAAGCAACAGAGTTAATCTATACGAGAGACGACGCCTCCCCTCGGCACTGTGTATCAAAGGCTTCCCGATGACGGACGTAATTAGTGGTTAGTTCGAAACCGCCCTTAATAGCTCGATGGCTATGGCTCTACCCGGCCAACTATATATGGATATCCTCAGACTCAAGCGTCTACTCTCAACGCAGTTCCACTTGATTGAAGTGGTCAGCGCGTCTGCGGTTGCCCCGACTCTACTATACCAAACGTTCTTCACCGAGGATCAATCGATCCTACCGGGATAACGATAATTATGCATCGCCAAATACCAGAAATCATCATCGTTATGTTGTTACATTTTTTCCACTAGCGCATTCGAGTTTGTTGTCCGTCCGCCGTCATGATATTATAATAATTGCTTTTTTCATCAGAGACCACGGTGCTTGGCTATACGAAAAAAAAAAGTCCTGCGTAGCTTGTCATTTCAGAAATAATAGACTTTAATTGCTCGAGGCATTAATGAGAGCCTGATGAGACTCCCAACAAAGACGTTGACACTCGTGACATTTCCAGCATCGCGAATCATCTTTTACAACATCTTCCGAGCATTCTCGTTGCTGCAGTTTAACATTCCTAGCAGCCTCTTTTCTTTTTCGTGACTGTCTGCAAAGAGCGAGCCTCGGAATTACTTAATTAAATCGTGGATAAACCAACGGTTAGTAGCGTTAAATAATCCTACGGAAACCTCTCCTTCCTGACACAACGAAACGTCACAAAGAGGCTGTTTGCATACGACATTGTTTAGTAGAGCGAAAGAGCAGATGGATGAATCGAGAAGATGGTGGAAAGTTGCAAATGGGTCGGGGTCTGGGCCATCGCAGAGATGTTAAGAACGATCCCTCGATTCCAAAACTATTGGTTGAGCAAAATCCTGCAAGATTTCAAGATATTCCATAAACGAAGGATCTGCCGAGAGCCAAAGAGAATTCCTGATGTACACTTCTGGTCTTGCTGATACTTCTCCGTTGTGTAAAGACGCTGAGCGAAAGCTGAACGTGGAGAAAGAACGCGAAGAACGACGGGACGAAGACGATCCGTGGATGCGAACAACGACGAGCACGTATAACTCGAGTGCCATCAATCCTCCTGAAGACGTAGACGAACAGCCGTGGTCCACGGCAAAGCAGCCGACGTCAGTTCTCCTTCGTCCGCACGGGGATGCTTGCTCACATTGTCGTCTTGCTTCTCTTCGTAGCTTCGTTTATGTGTGCCCGTTTGGCTTCTTAGCTACTACTTGCCAACCAACAACCGGCAGAAGCCCATCCGACTCGGCTGTGTATCCACAATGTATAAAAGTTGGAGAAAAGCTGCCTGGTCAGTTCAATCGTACTGAAAATTGTACTGCTTAGCAAGTAGGCATGTGTCCTGCTTGACTTTGCTTCTCCTCTTCGCACAGTCTTCCCTGCCACAGACGTCTTCGTATTCCAACCCACTACCATTCGCTCCTCCGTCACTGGAAGTCTCTCGTTGCTGCCTCGACCCTTTTCCTGGCTGCCATCGAGTTATCAAAGTGGCTGCTCTGGAATTCCGTAGTTGTTGCGGTACCGCGAACGAAAATACCTTTTTTTTCTGCGGAGGGTTAGTTGTCACTTTTAGCAACAAATTCGAGAGAATGTCGTTGGATGATCTTCATAATCTTTGGTATCCATCTGAATCGTGTGATTGAACTGGACCATCTCCGGGTACCAATAACTCTTGCACAAAGATTTGAGAACCTTGAGAGGGTAAGCTTGTGTGAAAATTGATCCCGAGCGAAAACTAGATCCCCTGGATCATCCGGATGGCCTCAGGGTGCCATTTCTATTCTTCGACAGTTCTCTCCCAAGCGACTGTAAGCCTTGAACTCAGACTGGCCGAAATGTAGAGGTTTCTAGGAGAAGACAGCCGAGGGTGGGAGGAAGCTGTGCCACATGGAACGGGGAAGTAACTTATGGATCCTCCACATTCTCGTAAAGTTCTTTCGCGAAAATCTAGCACCCACGACTCCTCCTTGATCTCTCCCAGTCTAGAGCCAAGAAAACAAGCGAGTCCAAGGACTTGGGAAGGTGCTCCTGACGTCTTTACGACGAGGATCCATCTCTATAAAACTGTCTTGGTCTCTTCCTGCACATATTCACTTCCTCTCCCTCTCTCTCTCTCTCTCTCTCTCTCTCTCGCTCTCCCCTATTTTCTTACATTGCGACGATGCTGGCGATGTAACGACCGTGACACTATGAAAGAGCCTGGCACGCTCACCACCAACCACGACTCGTCGTTGCTTCGGGAGCATATCGTGGTTGCTGCGTTCACCGCGTTATGTACAACATAACTACCGGAAGCGAACAACAGGCGGACAACTTTCGGGCGGTGGTGAGGAGGAGACTATGACAGTTTCTTCGTCTTCTTCTTCTTTACTCGGGGTACTACGCGGGACACGTTGATTATAGTCTTTGCCACAGGATAGATAAGTGCTACCGTGCTCTTCCTTTTCGTCCCGAGCCACCCTTTTCTCCTTTTCTCCACAGTTGTCAGTGAAAGTGTATACGGACCTGGATGCACACAATAGCACGAGCAACCGCGATAATGTATAGGAGAAACGTTTCCATCATGCCGTGGTAGCGCCAACACAAGGAGCAGTCGCGAGCAAGTTACTTCGGGAGATGTGAACTCTGGCCTCTAGGATTGTCTTCCAGGTCGTACGATCTGCCTGAAGACAAAAAGGAACGTGCTTCCGGAAAATCCGGTGTTAAGCCCTTGATCTCTACTTGTCACGATGCTATACGATTCGAGAATAATTATTTATCATGGTGTAGCAAAAAACATAATGAACGAAATTCAAAGTCTTCACTTATTGGAATCAGCAAATAGAGCCATTTCCCCTGCAATTCTCTTGATCCGCCTCGATCGGTGAGTTGTTTCAATGTCTAGGAGAGAGTGCACGTGCTAGATAGGTTTACCGTTCTTCTTTGCTCTCTACCGAGGCCATTCGATACAGGCATAATAGTACACATGTGTTTACAAAGACAGCGAAACGGCGAGCTAAATATAAAGTAACCTCGGGGGCAAAAGCGAAAGCGGCTGACGTGCTGTGCGCCATCTTGCGCGAAAGAGTCATTTGCGTTAGTCCTGCCCACAGAGGGCAGTTTGACTCCGCCTCTCTCGGTTCGCTTGCTATACCGATATGAAACGAGCCAAGAGCAACGCGAAGCACCAAGTTGTATGTGTTGTACATAAACGAACAGAACCATCTTTATTACCCGCAGGCACTAACCGTAAAGGGAACGAGATAGAGGGTCCCGGGCGCGCTCAAGAGGCGGTGATGCGTCTCTCTCGCCATTGCAGAGGCTATGTCGATCTGAGCGCGCCCCACGAGAGTGCTCTACGTGCTGTAAACAAGTATGCTGAAAATACTCTTGAACGAAAAGAGAGAACGAGAGAGTCAGGCATTATATGGCAGAAGGAACATTGTGCCATGAAGAAAAGGGAGGCAGAGCTTGGAGAGAAGAAGACGGCAAGATAATCGCCGCTGCTGCCGCTGGATCGGCAAAGAATTATGGCATAAAGTGGTGGGGAATGACGGTGCCGTAGGCATAGTTTGTCTTTATAACGTCTGCGAGACCGCAGCGCACTTCAAACGAGCCGCTGATGGCTCAAAGTGGCTGGCTGGGATATAAATCCACGAAGCCACCACCACCACCACCACTATCCTTTCCCCTTTCTGTTTTCCTCTTGTCCGTGCCTTGTTTCACAGCAGCAACATCTACTGCCAAGCTCACTGCTCCGTTCCTTACTCCATACCCTCTGAATCTTGCAAAGTCACCTCGGCTCTCTTTCATAAGTTGCTCTCCGCGTCTTACATCGTGTCTCGCATTGAAAAGCTACACATACCAGTGGACGACTTTGGGCTTCTGCTTCCCACCTAAAAAGGTATATTCATTCTGAACAAAACTCACGTGTTCCCGACGCTCGACTTGTTCAACTATTTCAACACCTTTCGCTTGTCTCTACGCAAGAAAAAGAAGAATATCCGGTCGCCATCAGCTGGAACGGACGACAACCAATGGAGCAATCAACATTTTTTACAAATGCATTCTCCGGCTATCGTGGAAATTAATTTATGACAGCGTATAAGTAGCCCAATAACGAGTCCGAGTGGATATTCGAGTCCTCGACCAATATATCCGCCAGTCTCGTAAGCACACATGCCCACTTGCAGTGACATTAACGCACATAACAAGTTATACACACGTTCGTCGTACATATACGCGATAATTCGCGGTACATCGAGGGAACGACTAGCGGCACGAACGTCAAGCACTCGTGCAGCTCATTAAAATGGGAACAAGAAAACCAGTTCGCGCCCATGCCCCCCCCCCCGTATAGTATGCAAGCTCGTAAATGTATCTGCCCGATCATACCACCGGCACTATGTGGGCACGCACGCATCGGATCCTTGCACCCATGCATGCGTGTACATCCGACATACCAATGCGAAAGTGATTAACGACACGCGATAGGTGCGTTCGCAAAACTCGCCTCCGCAGCCATACTTGACGATTCTACCCATTATTCCCTTTCTTTTATTATCAAACCAAATGGACTGACTCACTCACTTTATTCGCACCTGCAATTCCGCAGCTTTTTTTCATTCACGCAAATGCCCAAAGTCAGCGCATAATTTCAAGTACCTTAAGCGCAGTTTGACTCCAAAAACTCTCCGATCTCGTGAGAAAAATCGATTTTTTCGTAATCCTCAACTTTTGGCCCATCGATAATTAAAAAATTTTCAAGTGTTTAATATTTTATCTTAAAAAGGATGCGAACATTTCGCTGACCTTGAGTCATTACGATGGAACGAAAAGTTTTTTTTTTTTTTTTTTTTTTTACAATTAATCTTTGGTTTCTATTTGAAAATGTAAGCGTGGCGGCGTTATAATGCTTGGAAAGATAATCCGAGTAAGCTACTGTCCGAGTGGATCGCGAGCCACGACACACAGCTACTGACAAAGAGCGAGCCATTATTCAAAGGGACACACCAGTAGGTACTGTACTTGAACATAGGGCACTACATCGCGGAAACGAAGAGATAGAGGAAGAGGAAGAGAGCGAGAGAGAGGCGAGCGAGGTAGTTTTGTAGCGGAAGACATTGGACAAATGGGGTTGTTCCGCGGACAGGCAGGTTATCTCGGTCAGTCGTCGAGTAGCCACCCCACTAAATCACTCGCCGGGTTTCTCCCGGTTTGCTCGGAGTTCTCGCCTCGCCCATTCGGTTCGGCTACCCTCGGTTTTCTCTGCTGCTCTATGTCCTAGCAGCCAGACTCGACAATCGCGATAACGTCCACCGGAACCTCGTAACCCTCGTTTCTCTCCTCCTTCTCCGATGCTTCCTCGACCTTTACTAAAGAAAGCTTTATCGAATTCTTGCCTGTTGGTTCTCGCCCCCGACACAACCCCCTTTGTCATCACCGTGACGAGATCCTCCCTTGCGATTGTGTTACGCTGCGTCTCGTTCGATTTCCAAATGGAAGAAATAAACCGCACTAAATTAGCAGACGTTATTTGTGCGGTATGTTGATTTATTCCAAACGGTCACGGCTTTCACTGGTAAATGACTCATCAACGACCCCAACTTCATAAAATAAATTGTTTCCATACCCACCGAATTGTTTTGCTGCCAAGCTACTTACCGAGCAAGGAGCGCGAGTTAATTACTTGCCAACTACATTTATCGAAAATTTAATAATACCACTTTTCAAATAAAAACGTATTCCACAGTGACGTCATTATCATTCCGGGCCATCTCGACATGGATTAATTCAAGATAATCAGCTTCAAACCCATTCCATATTTCTTCAATCACAATCCTTCGATCAGCTACTGCCACGGTAGAAAACAATAATACGACAGGATCCTTATCAAGCCTGATCTTCATCGAGCCGATAAACGACGAAAAATACCGAAAGTTTTCATAGTTATTGATAAATGATTGAGCCAGGCTCAAGCCTCTAGACAATCTACACACATGGTACTCGAGTCCACGATGTGTGCTTGAGGTCTGTACCGAATACTTATCATCATCGGGTGTGTTCCATGTGGCAAGCGACTCTAAGCTCTGGCAGATAAAATCGCCAAGCCCTCGCGCTCTACGCCCAACATCCGCTGTCACCGAGCATGCGTCATGCTTCCAGCATGTTTTACCCAGTGGAAGGAATGATAATCCTCCGTGAAAGATGATCCAGAGATTAAACGCGAAGAGAGGCTAGCCTTGCTGCGGACTCAATGAATCGAATCGAAGATGCTTTGAAAGGGAAAAATTGACAAGAGGAGTAAGCCTAACCGTAAAAGAATTAAGTAGACATCAAGCAAAGCCACAAAGCCACTCACTTATTTCCTTAGATGTCTCTCGTGGGCATATATAGAGTTGTAAACGTGCAGTCGCTGTGCCGGTACGTTGCCCACACACGGTGCGAACCCCGCTAAGAGCAACACAAGCTTTATGTTCACCCGCGGTGATCGATGGGCCTCATTCGTCATCTTGACAAGCCCAGTCCATCGAACATCTTGCCACCCGTCGTCTTTCATACGTAGACGTATAAATACACACACTCATCCCACTATATACTCACTGCGTTTCTCGTCGTCGCAGTGTTTATCCTTCATATCGGTCATCGCTTGATCTGTCCTGGTGGCAAGGAGGCTTCGTGCGGCTCGCCCGTTGCGTTATGTGTCAGCTCGCAGCAGCAGACGAGATACCACCATTCCTCATCCGCATATATGTTCTCCATGTCGCTCCTATCTTCAACATCACTCGCTCCCTCTCATTGATTGATAATGCCAACTCGGTGATGCTCCCTCAATCTTTTACTCTGCATTAGCCTTTTTCATACACTTTACCATACGTCATGAATACTTTTCGCGAAAAATCACAAAATATTCGCTCAACGAAGATTCTCGTACACATATAACGCGAGACGATTTGAAAAAGTCTTCTGCCCCATCTCTGGATGAATACAAGACGAAATTTTACAGCGAAATCTTCATTTTCGTGAAATTATTCCGTGAATACCGGATAAAATACAGTCGGAGCAGCGGTTAATCAAAAAGATGAAAAAGAGACGAAATAGCCCAGTTGAAGGTCCTGAAGCTCGTAATTCTACGCTCGCAAACTTTCAACAAAAGAAGATGGAGACGCTAGACAACAAAAGGAACGAAAACGAGGTTTTCGAGGTGGTACGACAACACACCATGAGAATTGTATTCACGATGGAGAAAGTTGTTAAAGAGATGTTTGTTGGTAGTGTAAAACCGGATGACGGTTGGGGTTGGTACCCAGAACGGAAGTGTCTGTTGCCACAGAGAAACGGGAAGGCAATACGTACGCGGGGCAAGTGGAAATTCTCGAAAGGACCAAAGGAAAGAAAGTGGGCAAGAGGATGATGGTGTCGAGGTGTTGTTCGCAGGGATGCTCTGGGGAAGAAGCTAGGACGCGCCATGTTTCCGCGAGAGAAACGGCTTGTTTACCGCAGCCCCTATTAGCTTCCTCGCACTCTTCAACCTTTCCATACCCACCGGTGTACCTATTTTAGCCAAATGTATATTTATATATACCAAATGGCCGGGAGACACAAGGAATAAAGCAAACTGAACAACGAGAGCTCACGAGGCACGCACAGCCGCACCAAGCGATATTGCTTCCCTCCTTTGTGAACGAACGCTGTTTCCTTCATTTATTTATCTTTGTCTGGTACGCGTTACCTCCAACCAACGCGTCTTCCTTCCAATAGCTCTTACAGATCGTAGTCCGCTCGCTCTCCGAAACTTCCATTATTTTCCAAGCGGTTCAGTTTACGTTAGCTTTGCCGTGATCGTTTGAAGCTCTGACGATACCGAAAGCCCTTGCTTCTTCTCCTTCTGCTCTTCTTCCTTCTTTGCATCCTTTGATTCGTGTATCGGCTAGAAAAGTAAATTTTCATTGATTACTCTTTGTTCCTCCCGCAGCTTCTACGAACCATTTCACTATCTTTCATCTGTCTTTCGTGATCCACCGAATTGCTCTTATTTGGATATGTGCAGCACAGGCTCTGAGTTTACCGCGCGATAACAAATATATTTGGAGCTCAATTCGAAGCTTTTTTTTTCTTCCTTTTTCGGGATGACATTTTTTCTCATAAATATTCGCGTCGGGGAACATTTAGGTCTTTGTTGATCGATCAAATTATATTTTTGCATCGAATCATCGGTTGGATGGACGTCTCGATTCTCTTGAGTCCACAAACTTTACCAAAGCCACGAGATTAATGGAAAAAAATTGAGCATGTACGTATAGAGATCTGAGAATGAGGGCGAGCGTCGTAGTTTCCGTGGGAGTTTCATATTTATGAGGGCCATTGGCTCCCGTCGTCGCTATCGCGAGCTTCCGTTATCGGCATGTCAACCACGACTGGTCGTTTCTCTCTCTCTCTCTCTCTCTCTCTCTCTCTCTCTCTCTTTCCTTTCCCCTGTTCCTCGTCGTATAGGAGAATGGATTTTAGGAAAATCGGCACGTTGGTAAGTGATACCACGAGCTGCTCGTCGCTCGTTCAAACTGATGCCCTCCAGGGCAATATATATACATCTCTTGCGTGGTATGTAACCGCGCCCTCATCAACTTCCCGACCACGACGAGGGAGGAACGCGCGAGAGCAAGAGAGATACAAAAGTGTAGAAACGAATGGTCTGCCGGGCGGCACCACTAATTGCCGCTATCGTCGAGCTTCCATCCTTTCGGAAGAACCACCGCTGCAACACCGGCACACGATTCCTCTTCCAACCTTCAACCGTGCATTTACATTTATCACGTCGCTGTAGCTTTACTTTCCTCGCTCTGCCCTCTGACCATTGCCCCGATCTACCAGCAAGAAGATGAAAAAAAAAAACAGAAACATTCCATTGCCGAGTAAAAACTAAAAATAGCTCCGGAGAGATGTACCGGATGATTCAATGGTCTTGAAGAATTTCTATGAATTTTTCAATCGGATCAATTTTCAATGAAAAAGTTTTGCTGACCTACGGGAAAAATGTTGCTATGCAATTATTCCAGATAAATTAATGGAATATCATACTTTTCACCCTCGACAAAAGAATGTCGATAAAATTCTTATTCACGCTTGAATTGATTGGCCAATTAGAGGCTCGTTGTCGGTATGGACTACGCTTGCCCCCGGCGATACAGAGCCAAAGAGAGAAAAGAGTGGTGTGTGTGTGTGTGTGTGCGCGCGCGCGAGTATATGTAACGTCTCGTGACGTTGTAACGGTTTGTACGAAATGGATATATAGTATACAACAACTAGAGTGGAGAGAGTCGAGGGGTGCCAGTTCGCTCTGGGATTCGTATCGGGAGGTCGATATATCTCGGGATTGGCTTGCCAGCCCCGGTGGCGGATAGCCTGCAGGGATCGTTGCAGAAAGGGCGAGTCAGAGAGCTGGAGCGAAGGTTCGCGGGCTGCTGCTTCGAAAAGGAGAAAGGGGTGCCACCTTGATAAATGAGGTCGTAAATAACGGTAACGTCTCCTCCGAATACACATACACAGACAACCATGCACATACATTACAGACGCATCCCCTCGCGAAAACTCGCCAAGTCCCTCTTGGCTATGTGTATGAATATATTTTTACATATACACGTATACTGTTGACTGTACAGCCCCGATTCGGTATAAAGGATATACATGCGGAGATTGGGGAAAATTGGGGGCGCGAGACGTATATGTGAGAGTTACAACCTGACACGTGCGGCTCAAGGAAATCGCGAATAATTCGAGAAAATGGCTAGTTCCCTCTTTTATTTGGAGCACGACGTTACAGATGACGAAAGAATAAATGAAATTATAAAACAGACGGAGTCCCGAAGGATTTATGAAATTTAAGATCGCGCGGTTATATTTATGGAACTTTGATGCTGCATTTCCAGCATTCTCCATTATTCCCATCCGTCGGTCGATCAGCAAGATGAATTGATGACTTCTCGCTTCAGAGTTTTGCGGGATTGATCGTAAGTGTAAATTTTGATGGCAAGTTTCAGGCTATCCCGCATAAGAACATGAGAAATGACAATATTTCTGGTATCAACGTTGTATAGAGATTTGCGTCTAGATAACAAAGGACTCGGTTTGCTTGCGATATATCAGCCCCGTCATCGTGTTGATGTGGGTCTCTATAAAATCTCGTTTGGATACGCGGGCGATTCCCTCCGGGAAAGGTAAGGTTCGGAGAGGAGCCGAGGATGGGGTGTCCCTTGGCAGGCGCCAGTCCTATCGCCGGTGCTCAGACCCGACGTGTGTTCTCCTACCGCGCGAACACGTGAAAGAATGAAGTGTGGAGTGGCCTACGAGAAAATGAGTGGGAAACGGGGAGAGAAAGAGCAGGAAAAAAGGAGAGAGGTGAGTGCCTGCGGAGAAGATTCAGGGAAGAGCGGGTTTCTTCCTCGCGAGTCTCAAACAGTTTGTTGCCCAGAGGGGGTTTCGTGTTGGTAACGAGCCGATTATACTCTGTTCTCTCTTCCCCTTTCCCATCTTTGGCCCGCGTGCTCGCCCAAGAACCGACACGATATCAGATGGTCTCGTACCTGGTTCCATGGTTGTTAATTAGGATGGATGCCCACGCCTCGGGCGACTTTTACGAGTGGATATGGCGCGAACCGAAATAGTACGACTGACGCCAACCAACGAGCGAGAGGCTTCTCTTTTCTCAGCGATTGCTTGTATGTGTGTATCTCCACTATATATAATAATATCGTCCGGCAATGCGGGAGACCCTTTTTCCAAGAATCGTGGTAAGGATCTAGCTCTCTCTCTCTCGCCCTCCCATGTGATTCTCTCGTTGTTCTCCGCTCTCGCACCTCTCATGAGAACTACCAAGTAGATAAACTATATTTTGTATGAGCTCGCTGGGCTTCGAGATTTGTGGTAACGAAAATGCGTTAAATGTCAAACAAACAAAAAAAGATAAAAAAAACACGCGACAAAAGTTGAAAAAGTAATCATTTTTTTGTTCAGCCATTTTCGAGTGAGTACTGGAAATTTCGAGTCGTTGAAAATTCTCGTACGTGAAAGTACCAACTGCAGAGGAGAACGATAAAGACGGCACTGGCGTACGGAACAGGCCATAAACAGTTCACGTATCCATATAAATAAGATAAACGAGGAAAGGATGAAAAAATAAGAAGGTTGAGAAGAAAAAAAAAGCGCGGAAGAACTGAAAAAGATGTGGTTTGGCTGTCGATGTAAGAGCGGCTCTATCTATCGAAGGCCCGAGAGGTAATCTGGTAAGTCGTAAAACGTGTCAGGATGTCTAACAAACACCTACTCATTAGGCCTGCAGGTAGGCTGGCCTGTGGTTGCTTTTCCTTGTCGATGATGCACTTATGAATGTGAGGGTGGGTGTGTAAGTGTGAGTAGAGATTTTTTAGTTTTATTCGATGTTTGTTGGTTGGTGCAGCCTCTGGCGTTTATACCTGTGGCCTCTTCTCGCCAACCGGGAGGTTGGATTACACGAGCACGCATTAACTCGGTGTTGGTAAGTTATGGTCCACGGAGAGCATAATTCACCCAACACAAGAAAGTGTGCTGAGTCTGCCCTCCCCTACCTCTTGGCTCTCCGTTCTCACTCTCTTTTTCTCTTTTTCTCTTCTTCACTTCCCACCTCCTTCTTCTTCTTCTTCTTCTTCTTCTCTTTACTCGGAGCAGGAGAACCTTTTAACATCGCGCGTGCTTTCGCGCTCGAGCACGAGCCTCTCCGAACTCTTCGATCCAACACTCACCAAGACTCGACGCGAGAGTGCACCGTCCCCAACCCGAATCCTTATACCTCATACACGTTTGTGTTCGTGTGCGCGCGCGCGCGCGCGCGCGCATATATATTGCCGTCGATTCCTCGTTAGGTTATCAGGTGCGTCGGTCACCAGATCAGGAACGCGACCGCCTGCAGTTTCACCAGAGTAGGGGGCCTAATTGAAAATCTCGTCCTTAAATTCAAACTGCATATGTATCGTTATATACCTCCTCACTCGAGCTAACTTACTGGCCCGGTAAGGACGTTCCTTGTATTATAACACCGGAGGACCGCCTCGTCGAAATCAAATTTATCTACCAATCTTTTCGAGGCACATGGACCACCGTTGCTACTGCGCTGGCTCTTCTCAAACTTCTCTTTCATCGCATCGGTACGCCTCTGTGAGCTTCAATCTATACGAAATAATCTAGTAAACTTGTTGAAAAATTCTACTTTGAGCAAAATCCATTTCCATCCGCAGAGATCGTAGTTTTTAACGGAGAAACCAGGATTTCTTCGAAATTCCCGAGTCCAACGAATTACGCCGTGCTCAAAACATTACTCGGTGATGTTTAGTGTGTCTCTGTTGGAATAATTAAATTCAGAGGCCCAAGTAGCAAGGAACATCCAGATGGTAAGAAACGGATTAGCGGTAAGCGGCGAAACTGTATAGAAAGTGTGCTCCGGCGCCGCGGTAGTCTTGGCCTTCTCACCCAACAACTTGGTCGCGTACCCTACGAGATAAATATCTCCGGAGAGTCTCTCAGTCCCGCGCCGTCTAACTAATTGGCTACTGAATTACTGGCCGACATGAGCAGTTATTGCATCGTACCTTGAACACGGCTAGCCAACACAGCATAGTCCGACTAGGAGCTATATCTAGATTTGGCTGATGGTGGCTGGCCACGATAATCCAACAGTATCTCGATGTCTCACGGAAGACTCTATGTTCTCCCCGTTACATTGCTTCGGATCGGAGCCTCCGCATATCGTTATGTTATCTCGGTACGGTTGGCAATGAATGCACGTGTATAAGCAACACCCAGCACCTAAACCCCTGCGGATGCGAGAGAGATCCTTATATCATTGAACTGTATGTTCCAGCGTGCTACTAAATTAACCGGAGAACGTTGGTTTCCACTGAAATCAGAACTAAACGAAATTTAGCCACTTGCTTTTTCTCTCGATTCCATATTTGGAAAGTTTCTCGATGACATACTTACACGAGTCGCGAGTTAATCCTCTGATAAAAATATTTTCATCACAAAAATCACCATAACATTCGTTATTAAATCTTATCTCCGTAGTCGATGCACCTAAAGTGAGTTTCTCACTGAATTTACGACTCGAGGGAGCTTATTACTTCTGCGAATACCTTGGATATTTGGCTCGGATTCTAATGGAAGTAAAACGTTCTTACGAATTAAATGAGATACGGCGGAGTCAAAACTCGGCAGCTCCACTAAACTTTCGTGACTTGTCGTTAATACTTTTAGAATAATATTGCGTTTGTGTTTCTCTGGCTTTGAGAAGAGACAAAGTTCATACGTGTAGCTTTAGCGAGTATGGAGTTTGGTAAAGAGAAAGAGGGCGGCAGCAGAGAGCAAGAGAAAGAAGAGCGCACCGGTGATATACGGCTTTGTGGGTGCTCGGGCGTTACGACGCCACTAAAAGGCTTAACGAGCATCTTCGTACAGGCAGGCGGTCCAGAGTAAACAGGACGTGGCTTATCTTGTCACGAAAAATCTGCGGAGGGTCGCTCGCCTCCGCGTCGCTCCGCGTCGGTGGGTGGCTACGCGGCTTGCTCCGTTTCGCTTTTCTGCTGCTCAGAGCTGGCTCTTATTTATTTTCTACTTTTTTTTCGTTAATTCCTTTTTTCTTCTTTCTTTTTTATCATAATACTCGCAAGCAAACACGTACCGCCGTCAAGGGTCAGAGAAGCTTGTGACGCTACTGCTCTGTGCAGCTTTTTTTTTCGTTTCTTATTACGAGTACGTGCGAGCGCACACGATATTCAAGAAAAAAACAAAAAAAAAAACGACTTTTCACGCGCCGCGGTTGTTAAAAAAATATTAGATCCGTTGAATGTCATTCCATGCGAAATGTGGATGATGAGCGAGAAAATAAAATCAACGATACAGGAATTTGCGACGTTTGAGCCGATCGGAATTAAGCAGCAAAAATATCTCGGTACAAAATTTTTTGCCTCCTATAAGCGAGCTCCGCGTCTGAAGGACTAATATCTCGTTCGATCACGTTCCAACATGAAACAGAGAGGCTTACAAAAAATGGGTAAAGAACCGACAACGTATCTTCGATAACTAGCCATCACTCTCGGCTAATTCAAGTGTCAGGATCTTTGCTGCGATACTGCGTTTTACAAATCGAGACAAGGCAGCAGCGAGCGAGGAATCTCAATGGATAAATAAACGAGAGTAAAGTCGACGAATCAGGATGTATTTTTTTATCCTCGGCTTGAAACACACAAATATATTCGATTTCTTGGGTCTTGCTGGTACGCATTGGATCCGATAAAATCAGCGGTACTGCCTGATGAAACGAGAGACGAATCCCGGAGCATTGAATTATTAAAATCGAGCCTCTATCTTCTTTGTTCTGTCGAATATATTTATACGTAATATGTATATTTATACAAATACAGAGAGTGTTTGTATAGAGGGCGCAGGCTTTATTTCCCTGAGAATGGATATTACGAGAAAGCGAGGAATAAGACGGTATAAAAGAGAGTCCCGGTGAGCCATAAGCCACGTAATATTATTCATCCTCCTTTATTTCGCGTCACCTCGTCAGCTTGGTGCATAAATCAAACGTCTCTTTTCACCGTCTCGCGGCTGCCACGCGATTGAAAGGGAATGAGCGCAAGGAGAGAGAGTAAGATAAGGGACAATCAGAAGGTTCGCTGTTTGCCTAAGAAAACGACGCGGCCCGCGGGCAGCGATGGAAGCGAAAAGACAAGAATTTCATTCCGGATACTTAAAAGATCAGTATAGGAGAACGGAGGAAATTTCCTCTTGCGGGGCCAACAAAGAAACGGAATTTCGTTGGCTCCAATGTTCCAATTACCGTGTATAAGAGTCTCAATTGCAAGCCTGCAATCGCGTAAATACATTATCGTATTCAAATTCGAAGCTGTTACGAGAGACACTGACAAACGGAAAAGCGTTGGCCAATTTGAATTAATTCTCAGTAATTCGTTAAAAGGATTCATCCTCGAAGTACACTATGCGGTCTGACGGAGCCATGTCGCGGGTGACCCAGTGTCGACCGAGAGGCAAAGAAAATATTTATGAACCGATGCTAGGCAACTAATTGAAATTTTCAAAGTGATGCATTTTTCCTGATGTTTCAGATATTCAACAAAAATAGCAGACAGCTAGGCGTAAACTCGCGTATTTGACAATGTTGGAGTAATGACCGCGTAGCTTCACAAGGTAAATCGGGGTTGAAGACCAGCCACCTGTACACGTCAAGCAAGTCGGGCTCGTGCGTGCGAGTGTGAGTGGAGCTCGTGTCCTATCCGAGTTATAAATCCGACAGATAATGACGACATGTTTATACTCTTCATTTGTATGCTAGTCCAAGGTGGAGAACGATCGTCGGTTGTGTACCGCGCATGCGTACAAACGAGTTGCAGCTCGAATATACGGAGGAAACCTGGGCCGCTTGTCTTTCACCGGCTTAAGCTCGCTCACTTCTCGTCGTTGATGATTCTCCAACGTGGATTCAACATTGCACGTAGATATTTGTACATGAGCATGTGTGTGTGTGTGTGTGTGTGTGCGTTGAGCTTATTCCTTCACGCATCCGCGTGACTCTCCTAGTTTCGCCTTCGTCGTTCACTAAATTTATGTATCCTGCGTCCGTGGATCGCGTATGCATTGCACACGGGGCCGCGTTATTCACGCATGGTGAAACGTACACGTACATTTAGTACGACTTGTATCTCTAATGCATACACACTATCTCCTGCGAAGGGAAAAGAGGGGGAGGCGAAATTTCATGCTCAACGAGCTCTGCTTCGCTCCTCTCCGATATACGGAGTCAAATTTTATTTTGTACTCGAACGTATCTACACAAAAACGTACAAGTATAGTCTTCCGAAAAGTCTTCGAAACCATCTTACGGAAATGCCCCGAAAAACATTAGTTTCCGTTCAAATTTTCTTGAAATTACCCGCTAGAGAGTGCTCAAGGTCAAAGTAAGCATTCGCTTTCTTACACTCCTTAACGTCCAAAAACCCCTCACTCGTAATCCTTTTGTAAGATAATATCTTTTCTCAACTTGGAACTCAACACCCTGTACATTAATGATCATACGTGCGGCTCCGTATTATACCGACATTCACGTGTATGTGCCAACCGAGGTTTCTTAAAATAGGGCCATTAGGTACGAGCAACGCGGCGAGTTCGAGGCGATTATGCATCTGTGACGGACGTATTACCATTACGTACGACTTCCGCGACATGAACGCGCCAATGTTCGTCGATCCATCATGTCGAGCAACAATGAGGGTAGGCCCCCCATACCGCCGATATTCACTCGCGATATACCCACCCTACATATCGTTCATCTCTCCACTTGGTTGTACAAATGTTTTCGTGCAATCTATTTTAATTTCAAGTCAATTACGTTCCTATTGCCGAATAGATAAACAACAAAAAATGAAAGAAAAACAAATTTCTTCGAGAGAAAATTTGTTTTTAATTTATTCCAAGTCCAAAAATTCGTCGTGCGGATTTTTCCCTGCGTGTAACAATCTCACAACGCGTTAGTGACTCCGCATGAACAATTCGTCAAATGCACTGTCCCGCTCGCAGTTTTTTATTCCACTAAGAAAAATCAACCGTCCGAAATGAATCAGAATTCTCGGTATAACGATCCGTTATTTATGTTTCGTCATTGCGGCAACGACGCAAAGACAGCAGCAGCAATTGGATCGTAAAGTTGTGATGGAGCGAGAGTTTACCAGCTCGATTGCACCGCCTCTTTCCCGCGCTCATTCTCTCTTGAATCGGGTGGTTTTTTTTCCTCTTTCTGCCTTCTACGAAGTTGTCCATGTGTATCAATAATTATGAAATATAGCCGTCATTGATATTCTACTTACCTAGACGTTTACCTAGATTTTAGCACATCGTCAAATCTTGTGCTAAATGTCTCAACGTGTGCTGCTCCAACCATTTTACGACATTCCTCCCGTCACTGATCAAGCTGCTATGATTATTATATTGAGGAAACACTCGTGTAATCAAGATCCCATAAAGTCTGCTTGGGAAATGGCGAGTTTTCGATGATTTTATACGCGACGCGGAATATTCGTCACCGTGAGACCAATCACGATAGTTGTTTTGTTTTTTTTTTCATTCCTCGACTAATTGAAGCTCAACAGGGTTTGAGAAAGAGAAAAATTTGTATTGTCGTTTGAGCCGGAACAGATCGAAAAACGTTGCCAAAGATTTCCAACAATCCAGGAAATTTATGTAACGAAAACAACAAAATGACGCGTTGTGAAAAATTGTTAATATTTTGCTTCAAAAGTACATATAAGGATATGCGCAGGAAGAACTCAATAATAGAGATTCATAGATATAATTTCGACGGAGTAATTAGCTAAGAAACACGACAATGTTTCATTCCATGATGTAGTGAGGTTGAACGTGTTCCTCGTTTCATGGAACACGTATAAAAAGGTTGCACGTACGTGTTTATTATAAATATATGCCCGGCGGGCACTCAGCGACGTTAAGTATATGGTACTCGGTTAACGGCTGCAAATTACCGACAATTACTCTTGCTCAGTATATATCCAACTTCGATCGGTACTGTGTACAATATATTTTGTCCCGTCACGATGTAGGATCAACGTAACGCATACTCCAGCATGAAAGTATCGGTGCTCGTTCGTTGCGCATATATCTGCTCAAGCAGTTATTAATTTTGCAAAAGTTGTTACTATGATTGCTGCATGTTTTCTCATTGGAAAACGAACCACTCGATTAACTCCACTTCTACTTGCGAAGAGCATAAATATCGTGGGCTGTATATAATTTTCATGCCGGTATGAATCGGTGTGTATAAAGGCTGTCGCGGAAGTTACGATAAGGAGGTGACAGATCGATTGATCGTTAAATCCCGAAGAGAAAAGTTTCTGGTCACTTAACTCTCGGATGCCACGTTGGCGAGTTATCGGTTTATTAGGCGGCGAGCCAATTCGGTAGTGCCAGAAGAAATGAGAGTGGTACGCGCGAAGTGACGAACCTTTGCCCGCTACGTGCTCCTGCTAATTGGCAGCAGTTTAATTAAATCAATATCCCATCGAGGACGCTCCATCCTATAACGAAAACTCGAAAGAATTTTTTCATTCAAAAGTCATCAATAAACACGCTGTCCCATTAATGAAAAAGAAAAATATAACTTTTGAGACACCGTGTGTATTCGCACGTAACGATTTCAGAAAATAAGCGAAGCTCTTATCTGACATGTGCATCGAACCGATTGACAACGTGAAAACACTCTTATAATATCTACTCCGCTTCTTATCGCGCGACCCTTCAATAGACAGATGGGGACCTCGAAGCTTATCGCGGCATTAAAATATAAAAAGGATACGAAAACGAAGAAAAAGGTCACGTCTTATCGTTTAAGCTCAAGTTATATATAAACTTATATGACTGTTATTGCTTCATAATAAATATCAGTCTTCTCGTCAAGACTTTTGCTCCGTCCGGCTGACATCCGATCTGTATAGACATATGTTTGTCTTTTTTAAATAACTCGTTAATCATCAATGATGTTTTCGCTTCTCTATGCATGTATATCTAAGACTCCGGAGGGTGACCGTTGATACGTCGAAATAGCACTCTTTAGCGTACACTTGTATTCCCGTTATTTGAATATTTTTCATCAACTTTATTGTTTTAATTCCTGATGTTTCGGAAAGTTGTAATTCATCAACGTTCATAAATAACAATCTATTCCTCGGTTTCTCCGTCTCGCAAATTGACCAATGGAAATTTATTCGGTTCTTTAACTACCCTTACGAAAATTCGTGACGACGAAAGCTTTACAGAAACGATAACGAAAAAGAGAGATAGGAAAGGAAGAAGAAAGGAAGCTTTTATCGCTCGCAGCTATCGCTTAATTAGACGAAGATTAAAACCAAGGCGAACAGCCGCGAGTGAGTTGTTACCCTTGTGGCTTTGATTACACGTCTCGTAAATCACGTACAGGCCTGATTGCAGACGAAAATACCCCTCGGGAGAGATTACATGAATATCGTCCAATGTCGAGAGAGAGAGAGAGAGAGAGAGAGAGAGAGAGGGAGAGAGACTGTTATGCAGACAGATATCTCGAAAGACCACGATTTATATGCATTATGTATCATCAAATGTATTACAGACGTATCGCGCAACATAACACAAGCTACATTGTTTCTTGTTTCTTGCATATTTCTTTATCAAACGTGTTTTAATCAGATCGCGCGTCGTATAATTAGCCAAACGTTGATGTCCCGGTCCATTTCGACCTAAGCAAATATCACGACGTTAATTAATATCGCTCGAAGGGAGATTTTATCCCAAGGAGAGTTCCAGTATTTTTGTACGAGAATCATCATCGTTTCTATTCAACTTTTCACCCTGGTCCTTGTTAATCCTACCAAGCAATCGGCAATTCCGATTGTTTTATCGTTTCATTAAAGGCTCGATAAGTCACGAACCAAGTGTATAACGATCTCGTACATTCCGGTCATTGAACGTCCACCAAAATGGAGGGTCATTTTACGGTTTACGAGCCATCACGAATAAATCGCCGGAATGGCTGCGTGGCGGCTCGTAGTTGCACGTTACGTGACCAACAGTAATGAATGAACGAAGAAAAAACGTTCGCAGCGAGTATATCGGTGACAGTTGACTCTTCCGATCAAGTCGCGCTCAAGCGTGGCCAATCGAGCAAATCCGTGAAGAAAATTCCGTTAATTTTTGTTTACACATCATCATTGTCCTCGATCGGTCCGATGCCTATAATTAATTCACAGAAACAACATCCGAAAGATAACAGAAAATTACATAAAGCGACGAATCACACGAATAGGTCACATTAATTTTATTCCCAACATTTTTTTTCGATTATCTACAATCGTAGCGATCGACAATACCGACTCGATCGACCAAGGTAAAAATCGTTTGATTCCGGACACTTAACATGTTTTCCATATTTTTGTTATCCATCGAGGGCTTTTAATTAATATGAATATGATATGATACCTTTTCAGCCAAACACCTTGAATACTGTAAATATGAGAGATAAGATATGAAGTAATTGAGAAAAAAATAGGAGTCTTTCTCGAATAAGACTCTCATCCTTGCCGAAAGACAAAACACATAAAATACATAAGAGTTGATGTTGAACAAACTCAACAGTCGCTTTAAGTCCCTAACGTCAAAACACCGCTCCGCACAGTACAAAGCAAGACTTAATTTTTCCCATAAGCTATCAATAATTCAAATGAAACTGTGAAAAAAGATTCGATATCGCGAAAGGACGATATTTTCATTAAAATTTGCATAAATCATTAGTCCAAGTTAATGCACGTGCTGTTTGCCGCGAGTCTAAATATTTACGACACGCAACATCCGATAATTCTGATAGACCAGACGAGACACAAGATATTTTCCAACGAGGATTATGTTAGTAAATCGTACAGTCAATCGAGCAAGATCCCATGCAAACGAGTTCTAAAATTATGCAAAACGATAAATTTTTTCTCTTCTCTCAAACATTCTATCGAGGTTGTAGCGCGTGAATATTTCGTAATAACTCAGAATATCATCAATTTGTATACATTCGCGTGAATGGACTCGAAATTACACGTGCAAAGTTTCAAGGAAGTTCAAGCGAGCGAGTCACCAAAATATATATTACCGAGAGGTACATAATAAAAAAAGTCTATAAAGATCTCTTAATGATTCTCGTTCTTCGTAGTTCGTTCACAAATAGACGTTACGTATGTACAGGGTGTCCAAATAGTCGCCATTACGATTAATGGGTTATGTAAATGCATGGATTCTTCGAAAAGGATAAGTTGATTTATCGTAGAAAATTTGCTGCCCCCCTCCGGAGCAATGCTCGACGGCCCACGCAATAATACCGAGGAACATAATCCCTCGGGACATTTCTTCTCGATGAATTCGGCATCGTTTGACACTTGAAACCGCGACCAGCAAAAACATGTCCATTTGTCCCACACCCAAATTCTTCAACGAACGTGCTGAATCAATATTTCCTAATATTTATTTCCTACGGGTCTATCCTCGACTCGATGTCTTTGCCAAGGCCACGAATAGAGGCTGGTCAATCGTTTAAAGAAGATTCTCAACAATTGTCTCCGTGACACGCTTCATTATTATTTATTTCATCGTCGGTGTCAGTGTCACGTCAAATATACGACGATCATAAAAACAAAGAAATCTATACTCCGTTACATCATGAAAAATGAAAATTCAAAGAAAACGAACGTTGCATTATTACATTTGCAACATAATTATTAATGACCCCAAGGTTTTCAAAGGTTGGATGCAAAGTATCGCGATAAATACATGAGCATGTAAGAGATCACGCGGTGAGTCCACGGTCCTTTGCATCATCGCCCATTTTATATTTTGCATTCAAACAGAAAAACCTATAATAAAAAAATGTCGAGGTACAATTTGTCTTCGACGTTGCAAAATGTCATTTCATCTCTTCCCCATGTTCCTCGGGGTATCTGTTTTTCGAGAAATGCGACGGGATCATCAATAACCATTAATCCCATCGAGCATAATCGCGATAAATAAAAATATAGAATGGTCCGGTAATTAATGACGGTGCAATTCTCACGAAAACAAAACTGGCCAAATTTCCGCATAATTTGCAAATGAATGGAAAAATTTTGCGAAATTCGTGTCATGGCAATTCTGGATCAATAATAGGATCTTGAATAAATTGAGCACAAAAAACGAAGCACCTAATTTAATTACAAAAAAGAATACGCTATAAATATTGAATGCACGGGATTAAAATGACGATCAAACTGAAATAATATGAAGAAAAAAAAATATTTAAATACATAAAAACATTGATGAAAAATATTATACAAACAAAATCGAAATATTAATAATAACGTGGTAAGAAATATTGCGACCTTCCCGTAGGTCCGAACTGGTGGAACCTTCGATGTTCTTACACGGGTATATAATCGTGGGTATATATGCATACATCAAAAAACAGGATCTTTATGTTAGGGGATTCGCGGCCTGTATATAAGGCCTCGTCGAAATAGAGAATTTTGTCAGATCGCCGATAGTCGCCAAGCTCGGAGTGTATCTCGAAGACATCGAAGTTTCATTCCTTGTTTTTTTTTTTTACCAAAAAAATCTCGTGAGTTCGTAAAACGACGGAAGGAAATCATGAACGTCATACAAGTGGTAATTTTGTGCATCGCTCTCTTTACTTGCGGGATCGTCGCTCAGAGCTTTCCGCCATTCAAAGTCGACAAGAGATACGCGATGAGGCTGGACTCGAGATTTAAGAAGGGCACCAAGTGGCATTTGATCAGTGGCAAGGCTACCTCGCTTCCTCGGTACACGACGAGCACAACGGTTGCATATGACTATGCACCATCTCCGCGTCCAACCCCAATCGGTGGTGGCTACGATTATACAGCACCCTCGCTCGGATACTTGCCCGTTTCATTTTAATCCAAAACGAATGAAAAAGTGCACACAGACTCATACGTGCCCTCGTCGAGCTCGACAACGATTGTTCCGGCATCTCGGCGATCTGTTACCATAATTAGAAATTGTTGAAAAATCATTAACTCATATATTGGCATGTATCAATCGAATATCATATGCAAATGAGCCAAATTAGAAATACGCAATTTTAATTTAAAAAAATAAAAATAAAAATAAAAAAAAAACACGATTTTGGATAACACGTTCGAATCGATTCTGTGCTCATCAATCCCGCATAATCCTCGCGTGTATCTCAAGTCGCTCCAACTCTTTCACTACCAACTCTAAAAAGTCCCAACTATTTATAGCTGACGTTTAAAGTGTGGATTAAAGTGGAAATATGGTGAGATTTAAAGAATATTCGACGAAACGAGAAATAAGCTCATCTTCTCTTGATATACGCACTTTAATGTTATACCCCTCGAGTGCCGACACATCCCGTATTCTCAGAATCATCTCTTCGTATCTTGGATTCATACAGTTTCGCGTATCAAAGCCAACTTGTACCTCCCGGCTTTTCGTGGATTGCAGCGATTAATCAGCCGACTATAGCTATTAAGTCGTTAAAGCGGGAGCGGCACTGTAATAACATGTGCCTATGTGTATACGTGTGCGTGCATGCGCGTGACTGCAGCATCCATATCAGAAAAATACAACATCTCCACGCTCGCGCTATCTTTTTCTCCGCGTGTATCGTTAATTTATCATTCGAATGATTAAATCGAATGAAAAATTCAATAAGATTGCACGTTCGACTAAACTAATAATTGATTAGTCAATATTTAGTGGGGAATAAGTTGACTGTGAAGTCGACACAGAATAAACGGTGCTCGATTCGAACTATTTGAATTTGATGGGCCACTTGATTTAAAAACTGTTTGAAAAATAGAAATAATGAATTGTTCATGTCGTTGTCGACAGTTTTTATTGGACGCGTGTTGGATTCGTGAATGGTTTGTGCTTTTTCAAGATGGCGATGGTAAAATAGTAAAACTTGTAAAAGGAAAAGTAGGGGGATGAAAGATTTTACAATAGTGCAATAAAGATGTCGAAATTGCGCACATAGAAAAGTTGGGAATGGTTGAACAGCGAGGGACTGACAAAATATTTGTTTCGACCACAAAGTCGCTAGCGTGGTAAATCTTGGCTTGGTTGAGAAAAAAGAAAAGGGAATAAAGGAGAAAAAGAGAGAGAGAGAGAGAGAGAGAAAGTGGTTTCTGGAAGTTTCGTCTATTACAGCCGAGTCGGAGAGCACATCTTATTCGTGGTGCGGTAAACCTCGAATTATATGGTCGCATAACGCGCCGGCCATTACCACCGCCACAGAACCGCGGCAAAACTGTCGTTTCGTTGTGGCTTTCAGAAGGGAGATGAAAATAAATCAAAGTCTGCTGAGGTCCAAGTGTGGTATTGTGGTTTCGTGAGGGTCAAGAGTATTGTTTTTTCTTCGTTTTTTACTTTATAATGCGAGTGCAGAGGCAGAATAAAAAATATCGGAAAAAGTAAATGGAAAAAGAGAAAGAAAAAATGGAGTAAAAACAACGGGAGAGCAAGAAGACGAAGACAAAGGAGAGAATGAAGCAACATTCAAAATATATAGATAAAGGAGAGAAAGGAGAGAAGGAAGCGCAGGAGGAGGAAGAACAAGTCCAATGCAGCAATGCGTCTGACAACATAATCGTCGAGAAAAGTAATATCGCTTGTCGTTTAACGAAGGAAAGAGGAATGAGAAAATAGTGCTCATCCGCTTCTTTCTGCTTCGTTCCTTTTTCTCTTATTTTACGGCGGACGTACATACTCGAGGAAAGAGAAGAGGACCAGGGTACAATGGAGTTAATTAAACATCTCAATAGCAGGCGTCCGCCCAAGGGTGATTAGGCAGGCTGCGTTGAGGCGTGACTGCGCCTGTGGCCATTGTATACACGCGAGCCTCACCGCAGCCTTCGTTTATGTTGAGAATAACGTCTCGAACGTCCCCGTGACAACGACGACGACGATGACGGCGACAACCGCGGCCAGGAGTCTTTTACCCCTGGTACTATCATTCTCCTGGACATACTGTTGGAAATGAAAAAAGAAAAGAAAAAAGAGAGAGAAAAAAAAACAGCAACTATGCAGGTGACAGCTCGCGCACCCCACGGGCCTGAGCTCCTTTTGTTCCTGACATTTCACCGGCTTTCTTCGCACTGATGGCCAAAACAACCCTGCAACTTGCCGACGCATATATAACCACGACAAGAATTCGTATATTCATAGACTTTTTCTTTTATATTTCATCTCCCACTGGACCAGGACATAAATTGTAAAAAAATAGCCATCTCCAAAAATTCCCATCACGATTACAGCCAACAATTAGCATAACTAAGGCCACGAAGGAACATTATTTTTTTAAACCCGCTGCCATTATGCAAACTAAGACATCGGTGGGTTCTCCAAGTTTTTAAATGAATAGAATTACGAATTAGCAGATTGTCGAGAGAATGGTAAGCGATCTTGCACCTGCGTGAGCAGAGCATCGTGTCGATCGACTGTCACCTGCTGTCACCCATCATCCAAACACACTCGTTGAATTACAATTGGCATTAATGTCCATCGTCCCATCTACGTACCCACATTTACCTTCATTCCCGTGAGGCTAGGCCATTTGTTCTTTGTCATTCTATTATTCAACGTGATCGTATGATACACGTGTTCACATTGTGACGGAAAGATATTTTTTAAATCGACGACAAAAGGAAAGGAGGCGCTTGGGCGATCGTGCAAGGCTTTTATGGACATTGTTTCCCACGCTTTGGAGTATCTTTCATCAAATACTATCTGCATCACTCAAACAAACTCGTCTTTCTGCACGTACAGTCATGTATATATGTCCATACGTATTGTGTACGCATACTCATGGTGCGTACAACGAACCTGGTACAGTATAGACGTCAGGCCTAGCGCTACCCTTTTCACGCGATCGTTCACGCACCCCTGAATCGTGACGAGAGCTTTCATTCGCGAGCCAACGAGATTAACACGAGTGAATCTTATCGTGACTCTAAGATCTGCTACCACTAATGAAAGGTCTACACAAGTTAAACCGGATGTTGTGGAACAATAAATTCAACCACGTGATAAACTATACACGTAGAAATTGATGTCCACGTTAATTTTTTATCATCCTGTAGAAAAATCCGGTGATCGGAGAGAATCTGATGAGAGAGAAAAAGGTTCCTTCTTCGTGCCATTGTCATTCAGTCTGCCATTGAAAACCCTGATTGGCATCCTTCCCTTTGAAATTCAAACGTGCAGCAATTGCGTTTCTACTTTGCATTATAAAATGCGCACTAAAATTTTAACCAGTAGTTTTTCGGGCGTGAGGTTGACCAATTAACGTTGGAATTGTGTGAGAGGCTCTCGAGAGGCTCTTTTGAAAAATAATGAAAGAGGTCAAGTTTTGTTAAATAATAAACAAATCTGTCAACCTTCAAGACGAAGAAAAGGAGTCGAAGTGACATCATGTCTGAGCGATAGCCAATGGCATGCAGGAGACGAAATACAAAGGAGTGAGAGACAAAAGTTTGCGGTAAATTATGGCTTTGGTCTGTGAAAAAAAAAAAAGGTGAGGCGAGGAGAAAAGGTCGACGATAAGAATCGCACGTCTCGTTGACTCTGGCAAACGACATCCGTTGACTACGCGGTAGATGCCTCGAGCTGTGTCTTCTCTCGTCCTTTTCTCCTGCTCTCTAGTTCGTATAGAAAAAGTCTAAATAGACATGTATGGGATATAGATGTGCATGGATGTGTCTGTAACTCGGTATGCTATAAGCGGAGTGGCAGTCTCCGAGAAGACAAATGGGAGGTGTCGACCGTCGACTCGCTCGACGTCCAGCAGCACTTGGTGCTTGGAAAGCTATAATTATAATGCGAAGAAAAGCGACGCCGTCGAGCACTCAGACAGACTATGAGCTCCGCGTCTGTCTTCTACGTCCTCTCTACTGTATACCAAGCATCGTCAATGTTTACTATGCTCTGTCTTTAGTTTCAGTTATACAGTAGATGACAACGATGCCTGTATGGCACGTTAAAAACTTTCCAACTGTCATCGGCAACCATCAGAGTTTGTCTTTTCCAGCAGAACCGACCAAGGGCCAAATGTTGCCAAATTAGGGTTGCCAACGACACATCACCATTTGGGTTATTACTCAGTCCGAATATAGGCTGCTGTTCCAAAGGGATGACAATCATTCAATGAAAAGAATTTGCTGTTATTACGGCTATTCAATTGCACCAGTCTCTCAGAACCTTCTCGACCGTCTCACTGTTTTTACTCACCTTCATTTGCTCTCGTTCGAGGACCATAAAGCAACTTTTCTTACCATCAAAAGCCTCCAATTTCCAGGGGAATGGGAATCTTCGAGAACCAAGTAAACGAGTATGGATCGAGCTGCGTTCGGATATTTTAAGTTTTCTCGTATCGAATCGTACGATCTGTCGAAAGGTACTACGTGACCAGAGTGGATTACAGAGCTGTTGTACAACGCCACGGTTTACGTACAAATTCAGGATGTATAAATCCTACTCTTTAACGAGATTGGCATTAATCTTTTGCTGCAAATAACGAAATCGCGTCGGAATATCTTTCAATGATGTTGAGTTTTTATTCAACTCACATAAAATTGCAGAAACTATGTGAATTCCGAGGTACATGACACTCGAAGCTTACATTAGTGAATATTCCTTTACTCCAAGAATCCTGATTAGGCCTACTAGAGAAAAGGAAATTCTTCAGATTTTTGGTTTTCCTTTGTGAAAAAAAAATGAAAATTCATAGAGTTTCCGCTCACAAAGCACAATTTCATGTATTTCTTTTTCCTTTATAGGGTTCCAGAGAATAAACACGAGCTCCGCAGTAATGACACTTGGCCAATCGGAAGCTTTTCACATCCGCACTCGTTGGCAATAACGTTCCGTTTATATTTCACGCCCGGACACGAGTGTAAAGACGAGTTTCTCGGGATTTGAAATGGGGTATTACCCGTTCGTTGCGTGCCTCGTCTCTCCTCATCAAAGAACCAGCCTGTGACTATTTTCCATCACAGTGAGTCTCACTGTCTCACTTTCCAGCTCGTAATCAGCAAGGTGGGGGAAAAAATGAAGCGAGCCGATGGTCGAGCCGAGCAATGGTAAGACCGAGAATTTTGTCGATTCAACTGGTCCAAGCACCTGGAATTTTCAAGAGTTTGAAGCTTGGGTAATGCAACAAAGTTCGACTGACATTCGTATCAAACGTCTGTTGGAAACTCGCTCCTCGAATGGATTTTATTTGAAAATTGAATGACGGACGGAGCACATAAAGTGCAACTTTGCATTGACGTGTGCCTTAATCATTGGAGCATTTGAGTAATCTTCGAGTATCCAGTGTAGCAATTTTGCTGAGATTAATGCGCAAGTCTCATCTGGTCCAGCAGGATATATCCGAGGCTGATAATTAATTATCCGGCTGGCTCTTCCGGCAAGTCAACACGCGAGTGTGCACCATATACTTGGTAGCTAAAGATACTTGGCTGCCACTTAAATACATGAATCTATCCCTATGTATGGCGGCGTACGACGAGAAAAGGTTTCGCGCGTGTGCATGTGGTGTGGATATGTATAAGTTTTGCTCAGCACGACGAGCTTCGAGTCCTCTTATCGGCCTCACGCCATACGAATCGTTTACCCGTCACGTGAACTAGCAACTCGCTCTCATGAAGCCTGTTCATGAAGCAGCCCTGCTCTGCACGCCTCTTTTTCTGTCTCTTTCTTTCGGTCTATCTCTTACTCGCTCAGTCATTCACTCGCTTAGACCTAATTACGGTCGCGCTAACGGCCCAAGATTATCATGGAATAATAATCCGGTTGCCCGCGGGAACGTATCATTACTGGGATGATAATTCGCAATGTGGCGCGGCCAATTACCGCCTGTACTCGGCGCCCTCGTACAATCCTGCCACGACGACCGAGCGATCATGATTATTATGATGGCGACGATGATAATGATGCTGATGATGATGACGATGATGATGATGACTAGCTCGTACAACAACTTTAGCTTTTCTCCGCTTTTTGACTTGCGATAACACACTTGGTCGTGCCCTCATCGCGCCATACGCGATTAATAATTAAATAGTAATTGGCGTATATAATGTTCCGAGACCAACTAGTTCAATTATTGACATGCGCTAAATATATAACTGTATAGGTGCGTGTGGGTCCGATAAACTTGCGGGAAACGAGCTGAGCTGTTGCGATCTAGCGATTTCATTAGACCCGTATCACCGCGTCATTACATCACGTTGTTGCATGCTCCTCAATCGCGAATGGAGCTCGTTCATTGAATACTAAAGAATCGAAAGACAGCATTATTCTTGCACGTTTTCTCATCGATACATCAAGTTTCTTTTTTTGCAAATGAAACGCGTTGCTTCAGAAGAATCTTATCGCGCGTTGATAAATTGAGCCGAAGCTTGGTGGAGCGTCTGCACGAAGATGATTTATTGATTAATCTATGATGAATCTTCCACTCGTAATTAACAATCTCCAGCTTTCGAAGCGTATCTGTTCCGTGTTTACTCAATCTATCTTCCGGAACCGATGAGGTTTCTGGTCAATGTCGACGTATTCCAAAGTGTCAAACTATTCTTGCCCTAGGAACCAGCCTGAGCACCACAACAAAGTTGATAATGTTGTTCGGGGCGCGTGTGTTGTCTCATCCACCGAGTCTCTAGTCCTTCGGGACCGATTATCTTTAGTCTTGATGTCGTTTCATATAAAGCAAGTAGAGTGGCTCTTCTCGTGATATGGATCGAGTATAAACACACATACACGCGGAAAACCGCGTGTGGCGTATAGTTGAGCAGTAACACGGACAGCCGGACAGTTTCAAGTGGCTGGCAAACAAGCCGGAGCTTTACCGATACGTTGACAGTGACGATGACAGTGACGTCGTGCCTGTTCAAACTCTCTTAGTCCTCTCTCCCCCTCTCTCTCATGGCCTTTCCTCATCGGCCTGTTTAGGGACTTCTGGCACATGGCCGACGACGCCATCCGCGAAGAGCCGGGATAAGCCTGGTGACACGGAATGTCCGAGCTCAACGGGAAGTGCATCGGATCGACCGTCTGGCTTCGCTCCACGCCAACACAGCTTTGAAAATAAGTTTAACATGAATATAGCTTGGGAACGTTGTCATTGCGGATAAATACTACGAGTTAGCTCTCTCGCACGTCTGACGCCCCCGACGTTCAGCCGAAAGCACAACATCGACATATTTTTCTCAGTGTCCCATAAAATAGCTATTTCCTCTTTTTCCCAGACGAGACCAAGACGTCGGCTATCTTGTAACATACCGAAGTGTCTTTCCTTTCAGAGTCCGCGTTCACTTCGACGCTACAAGATTCTCTCAAGGTCTCCCTCACTCCGACAAACATGGAGAATCTTTTGCCTAGTGCATTCAATTTCAACTAAAACGAAAAAAAGACGCGGTAATTAAAAGTGTATCAAACTCGTTGAAGTTTCTTGTGTCGTCACCGTCGTTCTACTCCACGCGGAGTTTCCAACAATTAAGCTTCGTCGGTAAACGAAACGTCGAGGCGAACGTTGCCCGAGAGTTTTTAATTTTTAGGGAACAGGTAAACGCGTTCCAGAATGAAAATTCTATGATGTTATAACCACTACCGGCAACAAACTGCGTTCACGTCGCTTAGCACTCCTCAATGTAGCCCGCCGATACTATAGGAAACATGTTTTACGACACTGTATCCGAAAGAGAGCCTAGGGCTTATATTGCCCGATATAAAACTTTATACACCTGGAATGTAACACCGTAAAAGACGCTTCAACGCAAATCTCACGGTTTTATTGCGGCAGGTATGCTTGTATGAATGTAAATGTATCCGTGTATACGTTTTATATATTCTATAAATATATATATGTTTGCACATGTATGCAGATCCCGTATAAAAAAGGAAAGGTTCTATTGGGTCAAGGGATCTCTGTTTTGATGCGTACAATGGAGCCAGTTGTTCGTACAAAACCTAATGTTCTCCTCTTTTTTTTCGCATCCATCGTTATCGCGGATCTTTCATGGTGCCGCAAAAAGCGTCAAACGCTCTTGGATTCTCCGTCATCCGTCGAGATGCGGTTTTTACGTTTCGATGCTTCCGTCCGAACGAGACTACTCCGAGTGAGTCTAGATTGTAATGACGGCCTATGTATATATGTATATATAAATGAGAGCCTGCCTTTGAGAATCCGGGCCGCTGGATCGCGTTCTCCTTCTTAACCGTTCGAGATCGGATGAGCGACGTTCGTCGCGTCGAGTTCAGACGGGCGAGTGACGAGATGTCAGGACAACCTCCAACGAGCCGAACAGACGCGACGTCGTCTCGGATTACGTCCCGCCAACTCTTACGAAATTCTCCATCTCTCTCTCTCTCTCTCTCTCTCTCTCTCTCTCTCTCTCTCTCTCTCTCTCCCTTCTCTCCTTCGGCATGCTTCTTTACCACAGCCAAGCCATGACTCCTATAAGATGAATCTCGCCTCCCACAGTCATGGCATATTACCAAGGACCCCTATAACACTGTCCATCCTGGAATCCTCTCTGTCATCAAACTCGTCGTTCACAGCTGCAGGGGGTAATCTCGTTGACATCGAGCCAGTAAAATGTCCGTTACCAAAGGCAATTTCGTACCAGCTAAATTTATGCATTTTTCTTTTACACCCAACTCTCAGTTGCGACGATGGGAATAAATAATTTTTAACTCTTTTAATTGCTGCACTAAAGCGAATTATTGATTTATGGCTTAAATTATTTACTAGCCCACAATTGCCTCAACTCAAGGATCCGACAACACGATTCAAACCCTTTTCTATTCATTTTGAACCGTTCTTTTCGCAGTATCGCCCTTAGCGTTCTATCCAACGCAGTTGAAACCCTGAGGAACCCATTACATCACTGCCTTTGGCATCTTATCATCTAGCCCAACCCTTAAAACGTATCATCAAACGTCCACTTGTAATAACACGGATTTAGGGCCAAAAAAAAGCCCCGTAAAGGTCGCTCCGGGTCTTCGAGCATTGTCATTACTCGTTCGCCACTCAACCCGCTCGTTTCATGGTTTATTATTAACGTGGTTATGGTAAGAGCCTTTCTGCAGTAACAGAGGCAACGGTACACTCCGAATCATTAAATCAAGCTCGAGAATCGTTGTAACTTTTCACAAATTTCTCGCATTATTATAAAAAATCAAGTAAAAAGTGTCGTAACGTTGAGGATCGTTACGTTCGGAACTCTTACTGGATAAAGTTCGATCAACGGAACTAATGCTTCGTTGTGTTCTCGGAGCAGGAACCACAGTTTTTCTTAATCTGACGTTGATGGTCTTCTATATACGTAACCTTCCTGTATATATATATTTATATTTATCTATGATGCTGGGTCCGAAAGTGCCAGGCTGTTCCGAGTGTAACAATAAAGGCGCCACGATAATTTTGTTAAGAACAGGGTCTGTCCACCGAGCATGCGAATTAGACACGGAGGATGAATAGAGAGAGGAAACGACAACGTGTATTATTTTCTCGGCTGTCTATTCCTCGCTGTGTGTATAAAATATTACAGAGGCGTTGCTCCATATATACTTTTACCAAAGGTTTTCAACGCAGCGGATAGCGAGAGTGTGTGTGTGTGTGTGTGTGTGTGTGTGTATGCTGTTAGGACCCTTGAGTAATTTTTCGAGAATTCCCGAGAAGCGAACAAGCAGCAAGCTCACGCAGGCGCCAGTTAAGTAGAGGGCCTGAAAGCGCCGCGGTCCTTCGAAAATGAATTTTGTAATTAGGCGACTGTTAATATCCGATTCCCTTTTGCAGTAATAATTGCCTTTGAAGAGCGATTACGGAAGACGGAACGGCGAACGAAGAATAGCTACTATTAGGACATCCGGGCATAAAATGTGTCAGTCTATCCTCTCGAGTTGGGTTGATCGTGCTCGTTGATTTAAACCGGTCAGAAAATTATACAGGACTTGGAGGGATGGTCCAGGTTTTTTGCCCCCGACGATGCAACGTTAAAAAGGAATCGATCGATCGTAAAAGGAAGATTGAAAAAAAAACGTCGTGAAAAATCAAACTCTTTGTCATTCATTCGAGGTTACACAGTATCCATTTTACTTTCGATACCGCGAGCAATCTCGTCACTGCGAGATCGTATCAGTAAAGAACTTTGAAAGCCAGTCGTTTTAGGCGAACGAAAGTTGTCGCAGTGAGTTCACGTTTTGTAAACGGTTGAGTTCCTGCAGCATCAGAAGAGAGTCGGCAACGGATAAGACTTGTTTGCAGCTACAGAAAGACATATTTTTCGTTTTCGAGAAAATCTGTACGCGGATCTGGCTCGGACGCATAAAAATGCAAGTCGTGCGCGCTCATGGGCTTCGCTCTCTTTCGCTGGCTCACCATCTCGTTGCGATGTTGGGCTATATGAGCGCTACCAAACTCCCTTCTCGATTTTTTCCTTTTTTTTCTATCTCTCTCTCGCTCTTTTCTCCCGTGTGTCTCTGTGTGATTCTACGGTTACACCACACCCTTACTAACGCGACGTGGGTGTTTTATGGTCGACAGCTTTGCGTGTTTCGTGGTAGGCATTATTTTTCCTCCTAAACTCCGTTATACCTGGAACAATGGAGAGATTAAAACGTAAAATATGATCCCGGGGGGTATATACGGGGTTCGGCTCGCGGTTCCCCTCACTCCCATAGCCGGCTTCGCGAACATACGGGGCTCTTTCCATCTCCCACTTTGACTCTCTTTTTCTCTATTTTTTTTTTTTTAGTTTTAGTTTCAGTTTTTTTTTTATATTTATTCTTTGCCCAAACTCGCACGTTGGCCTACGGTAAATTTGGCAGTACCTGCGCCTTGTTTTTGGCTGCCGGTCATTTTTTCCATCCCCTCCTTTGCACTTCTCTATTTTTTTCGTGAATGTGCAACCGACGAGAAAAAACGACCATCACATCGCCACGTTTCAAAAGAGAGGCCGCATGCCAGCCCATCTCTCTTTCTCTTTCTCTCTCTCTCTCTCTCTCTCTCTCTCTCTCTCTCTCTCTCTCTCTCTCTCTTTCCCGATATGAATTTGATTCGAACGAGAAACGTGGCCGCCCGTTCAACATGGAAAATTGATAATAAATCAAAACATTGAAATTTAATTGAAGGTATATACGTTGACCTGCCGCGGTGTCTCGGAAGCTCCAACGCTCCGAGCGTTTTTGATCAATGAATATAAAAAAATCGGGAATTCTCGTATTTCGTCATTTCACGTCAAGTTTTTCTTTGCCCGGCGAACTTTAACGACACTCGGAATCAGTATAGAAAACACATGATTCGGAAAACCATGAAAACCCTTTTGTCTCAGCTGGAAATTGCGATTCTCAAGCTCTTCATTATTCCAGAATCGATTATTCCGATTCGTAAAACTCGAAAATAGATAAATACTGCAACCAACAAAGATGCAACAACGAGAATTGCACAGCAGAACGTGACGAGCAGTTGACGAAAAGGAGTTTCGTGCGAATAACGTCAACCAGCTGTCTATATAATTGTCATGATAAATGCATCATTGAGAACTAATAGTCGTGCGATAATTATAATAACAACGCGGATATATCGAAGAGTCGTAAAGGAAAGAGGTTTGCGAGTATCATGAGCATAAACGCCGAGTCGTTGCTCGTGCATGATGACATGTATGGAGGTAGACATATGGTTCGGTATTGGATATAATACACGGTATAGATAATACAAGGTGTCTTTGAAAGGAGAAGGACTCAATATGTGAATTTCCACTTCCTATGGAAATACTGAGGTGAAAAGAATTTGCAAGTTGTCCGATGCGATGCTTCGCTGTTTCTCAATAATGACCCATAAAACTTTGGCCCCGAATTTATCAGCGCTGAATCGTTCAATGAAAAAAAAAAAAAAAAATGGAAATACTTTCACGGCCCAGAGCTCCACACTGCATCGTACCGAATGCGCTATTTTCTTCTTCATTCCTTGGACACCCGTTACATATTGGAAGTAGAGGCGGCTTGGCAAGGACCTGGGCCTCCGCCTCATGTTTAAATCAGCGATAACGAGAAGCCTCGGTGACATATGTCACTGTCGCTGTCAGCCAGCTACACAATCAATACAGCATTTACCTATACATACATACTATGTATATCGAAGCCTTCGCTCTTGTCCGCTTTTCAGCCTTCACTCGTGCGTACAGAACGTACAAGCGATTCTCTCTTACCCTCTCTTGCATACCCCCGCCCGAGACACAGATAATGTATTCGATACGTGACTTCGTATTCGACAAATACAAAAGCGCGTCCGGTTTAACCCGCGGCGAAGATCTGTCGATCTTTCAACCATCCACATACACCAACTCGATCTATGGATAAATGTATCAACGTCATTTTTTTCTCTTGCCAATGAAAAGATCACAAAGGTTGAAACCTTTTTGTTTTTTTTACATTGTCGAAATGAGACTGACACTTAAGGTTAAATTCTCCGTCACGACGATACTGTTTTCGTTTACTTTTTGCAATATGCACTTGCTGGTCAAATTGCTTCATAATTTAATAACCACAAAATTGAAAACAAAATAGGGAGGAAGAGAGAGAGAGAGAGAGAGAGAGAGAGAGAGAGAGAGAGAGAAATTTAGGAAATTAATGGGTGTCACTTGCCGGCAATAATATAACCGCGACTTTATCAATAGCCAGGCATCCATCACACTTACCGTGTGAGACTCTTTGCGCAGTGCCCGTCGTTTAAGTTTCGCCCTCGAAGTCTCGTGAATGGCTTGTTGTCGCTTGAAAAAAATCTTCAACTTCAGCAGGTTTTGGAGGCTGGTGGGAGTTAATTAATCGTCGTTCGTCGATCAATGAGATGATGGTAAAGGCCGCACGAACACTTAGAGATAATTGAATATATTAGCCGAGATCTTGCGGAGCGCTATAGAAATAAAATAATTTCGTAAACTTTTTATTTCTATGGATGAAATTTCTTTGGTGCCATATTTTTTCCCACAACATCGACACGTTTCCGAGCCCTTTGGCATGCGCCCTGAATTATCGGCACAATATAATAAATTACAATGGTATCAAAGAAATATGAAATAACTCGTGGAAAGCGATCAATTTTTATCGCCTAGACGAATGTTGGAAGCGTGGACATATGGAACATGGTATCCCCATATTTATTCGGAAAAAGTATCATCTCGAGAGCTAGAAAGTTGGAAAGATAGAGAAAAAGAGAAAGAGATAAAAATTTGAGAGGGTAAAATGAAAAATTATTGTGCACGGACGAGTGATCGTAAAATGGCCATGTCAGAGAGTCTCCGTCAAGGAATATATTGCTCGCTATATGTGAACCATATACATGCTATTTCGTATTATAGAGGAAGGAGGAGGGTGAAGAGGGTGGGTATAACTATGGGGTAGTGAAATATATCCCCATACAGCTCATACGTCAGAACGAGGCCGAATGCGCCATTTTGAGCAAACTTTTCCATCTCTCTTTACTCCATGCATTTTTATCCTTTCTCTCGGTCTTTTTTTCTCCCTCTGCTCGGCGCTCGTTGTATGGGAAGAGGAACACGGAAAAGGAGACCGGTATGATTTATCACCCGCCGCAAATTCTGTTTCTCTCAGCCGCGTGCACACGCTAACCGCGTTTGCGTTCATCCATCTTTTTCCCTTTCATGCTTCACCGAACGGAGCATCCCCTTAGCCCTTTTATATACACATCTATATCTGTACCAGTATAAACATTATATATAGACAATATTCTCTATATACATATAACTACGTCTCTACTGAATTATATACATATATTTCAACCTATATATCTATACATTTATATATGTACTTGCTTGTGTATATAACTCTCGTTCTTACTCGCCACATACCTTTCTCTACTACTGCTGTTCCACGCCATCTCTCAAAGTGACTGACTGCCTCCTCTATTATCCGCTTGTCAGCATTTTTACACTTTTATCCCACAGGTCCTGGCGCTACAACCCTCTCTTTCTATTCGAACCATTGTCATCCCAGATCCCGAATAAAATAGAGAAACCTTTCGATCTCCCCCTCCTCTCAGGTTTATCGATGAATCGCTATTTTTTTACCATTTCTCTTTCCTTCTTTCTCTCTCTCTCTCTCTCTCTGCTTTTATCTTTTCCACTGACCGTAACAAATACCATAAATGTTGCAATTCTCATTGGCACACTCGTTCTCGAACGAGACGTCATGAAGGATGAATTTTACTGCAGCTCGTACATTCATGTGTACCGTGATTATTATTGCTCGTATTGCAATGTTCCATACATTCGGTTATACTTCGTGATACTGATTTTTTGGCTCCACCGTTGCAATAAAAATAGTTTTTGTTGGAATAAATAAATTGAATGGAGAAAAAAAATTAGTATAGCTCTTCGTTCGTTTGAGGTTTCGACAGAATTTCAAACGCATTTTTTCACTGAGAAATCGATGAATTTATGTAGCAAAGTTTCTTTTATACACGGCATTCTTTTAATCGGCATGGTATGATCCATGTTTTTATGGCCTCGCGTTTACTCGTATCGTGTCGACTTTATAATACGAGCTTATCGATTTTCTACTCAATGTTGGAGGGTCAAAGAAAACTACGAGAAAGAGAAAGGGAGAGGAAGAACGAAATCGTGTACGCGATCGTCGGTTCTTAATATAGTACCTAGCAATTTCGTGTAATATAAATCGCATGGCGTGTTGAAGAGGCGTTAAGATCTCTGGCAAGGTCAAGAATTAGGGACCTGTCGAGATCGTTAACGTTCCCCCGCGATTAAGCTTTTCTCTTTTCCCCTCATACCCTTCCTCGCGATTCATCCATCCTGACGCGAATCTCACACCGAATGAATATTTTACACGTTCGCCTTGACTTTTACGATATACAAGCCCACCACCGATTTATAAAGATTTTTCTTCCGCATGAATTCACCATTTTTTTAATAAATACCCAAATTATGAAAAATTAACTTTCATATTCGAGGAATAATTTTTTTCTACTTCGTATTCCAATTAATTTCCTCAACAATTTGCTAAACTATTCATTTTTCAATGTTTCAATTTATTTTTCATATTTACCGATTTTCAAGGAAATCAAAAATCAACATAATAATGAATAAATTCAATAATACAAATTTTAGGAAATCCTGTGAATTCCTGTTTCCATAACCGTCCAAGTGTCCCTGACCTCTAGACCCTGAAACAGCTGATGAATTTACGATGTTGTTGTTGCAGATGAGTGTGGAAGAAAAGCTTAAACAGTATGTAAAGTCTAATCAGTGCCTCATTTGGATTAAGTATTGTGAAACGTGAGATTAGAGCATTTAAGCCGACCAATCCGGATTAGGACAGAGTGTGTGCCTTTTTCCTTTAGCCCATAATAGGGACACGCCTCGTTACAGCACGTCGTCTTAAACCAAAACTCTACATCTTAATTTATTAAGTCTCGGTGTAATAAAACTAAAAGCACTTTGTTGCTGTTTGTTCGAATAATCGAAATTCGTTTTTTTTTTCTTCTTAATGACACTCTGTGACGATAATCCTTAACGAGGAGAGGATTAGTCCTAAATAAACCATGCTGTTTATACCAGAGCTAAGAAATAAGGCCCAATTTTGGATTTTACGTTAAGTTCCGAGATTTCACGAGCTTGAAAAATTACGAGCATCTTCATTCCGGTGGGTTGTTTATTGATGTGTACTTGGAGGCATAAAAACAATCAAGCCCTCGAAGTAAATATGCATGGTTTACATCTAAATACTTCGGGTAAATCCCCGCTCGGGCGAATCACAAGAACGGCAGTGCCTTATAACCGTTATTGGCAGTTAACGTGGTCGGTGCAAGTTCAACAAAGCGTCTTCACCGAACTGAGAGCAATTGCTGGATATAGAACAATTTCTTCATTGACGTGGAAAAATAAACGGAAAATAATTACTCCGTCGAAACACAGAGGGTGAACAATTTTTGAGAGAGAGAGAGAGAGAGAGAGAGAAAACGTACGTGGAGGGAAATGAGAGGCCCATTGCTGACCAAACTTTATTTCCATAAATTGCCCTGCCCGATTCTTTATTTTCGACACCGTTTGTGCCTCATTTTTCGCTCGTTTATTACGGCCACCAATAACTCTGGGTATGTCACGATATACTTTACAATAGGTATGTTTATACTCCTACCGAGGTTGTTTTTATATCTTCCCTTCCCCTTTGGATGACATTCTATTTAGGGCCGTTGCGAGTCACGTCGGCATGTCAACTAGATCGTTCGAGCAATATTTTGCTACTTTTCGCCAACGTACATTTCTCAAAGTGAATTGTCAAAATATTGTTCCGTTTTTCCGATTGCTCCTGGCAGGATGAAAATACTTGTTGAAAATCTGATTTTACGTTATTTTATTAAAAAAAAAAAAGAAACATTTCTCTGCTACCGGAATTTATTGAAACGAATTTAATTACGTTTTAACAAAGCAAATGTAAGTTTGTTTCGTTTTCGTGATTTTTTTTCAAGCGCACAGTAGCTGAAAAGATTTTTTAAAATGGCACGGCGGTCTTTTTGTGGCTCTCCGGATTGTTCAACACTGGTAATATATATTCAAGTTCTACCAGAGTCCTGAAGGCGAAACCATTCTGCCGAAAATGTTGGCGAGGGATGCGGCAAACTTCAAAGAGCGCCATATTAGCCGTGAGCCCATCAGTCAGCGTCAGAGAGAAAACGTCGGCGTAAGATAGTTAGTGAGAACAGCCCTCGCGAAAACAACCCTGCTGGGCACACCCGGCAACGCCACGTCATTCTTCCGACCTTCTCCTCCTCTTTCCTCAGAATTTTTCAACCATTTTTAACCGTTTGTGTGCTTAACACATTTATACATGGACGGTCATCCGAATTTCGACTCGTCCCATTTAAAAAATCAGATTTCTAGTAAACTTTTGTTATTTCGAACTCTCTCCTCAATGGAGAAATTACTTTTGAAAAAATAGACATTTTCGAAAAATTCATCGTGGTTAGAGGAATGCACGGAAGCACATTTTATTGAAGACGATTTCTATTCACGATCTTGCAGTGCGCCGGACATAACAACCCGTGCACGAACAGCAACGACCACGATGAGGTTGAGAGAGACAGAAACGGTTACGAGTTTCAGTCTAAATTACGTTTGCACGCGGTCGGGGATAACGCGAGTCAGGGCATACCTTTGCATTTCTCAGTTACTGTTCAGTCGTGGGGACGACATTCCCCACGTGCGGCCAACGGAGCCGCGGCGTTCCATCGCTAATTATTGTTGGCTACAAGTATGCGACCAACACTCATCTCCTCTAGCACTCGGATATAAATATTCGATATAAAAATCCTGTGGGAAACGACCAATTTCTCACTACAATTTCATTTTCAATGAGTTCATCATTTTCTGAATATTCTACGCGATGAAAAAAGTACAAAAATTACTTGAAAATTTTTCCGATTTCTGTCCACGAAGAGGAAGAGTATATTTTGAAAAATGAACAATGTCGCACCGATTCGAGCATGTTTACCAAAGAAGTTGGGACTTTATGTATATTGACGACCGGGACACGATGTAATAAACGATTTAAAAGACTATTCGATAAGTACGCGAGTCGGAGCAAATTCCGAACGAGAGAAAAATATCGAAGAGTCCGAGGGACGACTATGAGAATCCGTTAAGGATCAAATCGAATTTCCTATGGCGTTGAGAGAAGTACCAGAGTCGGAGATAATTAGCTCGGAGCTGAGAAACACGCTAACGAAGCTGGAGAAACTAATATGATGATCGTTTTTCTTGATGGCATCGAGTTGAATAGATTGTGGAATTAGTTTTTACGGTGTGTCATCAATTTACTTGACAAGAAGAGTTGACACGAATGAAGAGGGGAAAAAACATGTGAAAGAAAAAAAATTACGTAACACGAAGAAAAAGTAAAGTGACGACGTCGAAAAATTGAGTCGTGTCTTCAACTTGTATAAATCGTGATGAAATCCAATGGGCGATAAATTCAACGATTTCGGCAACGTCCACTCGTAAAATCGCACGATACAGTGTTATAATAGAGGGAATTTGACTATATAGTCATGTGTGAAAGACGTAGAGGCGCGGTGAAGAGGAGGGAGAGGTCGCCGGGGCCCCCGGAACTGTGGGGTGATAATTAAAACGCTTTCACGAAATTGTAGGCAAACAGCGGCTAAGTGGCTGTCATTCGTGACTCGTGGTGGAAGTCGGTAAGTCGTACGTCGAGCAATCAATCAACCGGGTGGTTCTCCCTTCTCCGTTGTGTAGTTTCCCCTCATGCTCAACATTCATCTCCGTCTTGCTCTTTTTCTCTCGGTCTCTCTCTCGCTCTGGCTGGCTTTCGACGCCGTAGTCGGGACCCATTACAATTCTATTTTGAAAGCTGCTTATTAAGCCTGCTGTGTGAGGAGAGAGAGACAGGTTTCACGGTATGAAATATCGGGTTGCTGGGATCGGTCGGTCGTGGGTTTCGTTCGTGCAACGTTGTCCCTTTTTTCATCAGTCTTTTTCTCCGTCTCTTTCTCTCACTCTCGGTCTGCCTTATACAGAGTCCCGTCGCCTCCTGCTTGAAAGAACGGAGGGAAAAAAGGCGCAGGAAGGGACTCGGCGATGAAGGGAGAGAGAGAGAGAGAGAGAGAACAAGAGAGACGGCAGGGGTCGATGGGGCAAGAGAAGGGGGAAGACAGTTCCGCATCGCGCCCCGGGTGCGGAGGAGTGGGCGAGAGACAGTGGAAGCTGGGTTGTAAAAGCGGTGAAATATCAAAGTCGGGATGGGAGCTGTCATCGTCGGACCAACATCATGGGTGGCGTGTTGAATTAGAATGCCGACCGAGTCTCTCCCCCACTCCGTTCCTGCGATCTCTTCCCGCCCCGACTGTTCTCCCTTCCCTTCTCCGTAATACAAACGAGCACGGACACGAGCATAGAGAACCCCGCCACATCGTCAACCTTACCACAGTGAGAGAGCAATATGCCATGCAACTCGGCGTTTTCACCCCACCCAAGGCACAAAACCAGCCCGCACGTTCAGACACCGTATGCCCGAGAAGTGGGAGAGATGAAAGCCGACAGGACTCTCTATCCTTCTCTTCTCTTCCCCTCAAGCCAACCAAAAAGTGGGGACAACTAACTCGCTAGACGTCGCTGCATTCGGCGTTGTTCCTTCATCGCGTTCAGTTCAGTAATCGAAGCTCCTCCAACTCCAACGTAGACCACTATTTCCCTGGATCTCGTACCGTTCGCATCGTCTCTCCAGTACTCGTCACGAACAAGTGTGTGCGTTTGACGAATCATCGTACGAGGATATTCAGTGTAAAAAATTCATCCTCCTGACAAAGCTCCCGCAGCTTTCCTACGAAAGGATATTATTTGACAAAAAACGAAAAAAAACAACAACAACAACAAACAAACTGGAAGGAATTGATCAGAAGTTTACGTACAAGTGTGATTGTGCCGTGCTTCAATATTTTTCTTCATGCAGTGTTAATCTTTTGTGCACCTGTTTACAAGGGGATAACATTTATACAAAGTGATTGAAACAAATGGTTGTGCTTGAGGAAGGCGGTATGCTGACCACCGGACACAATCAGTACTTACAGCCGGATTATCTTTCTCCGCTTCCAACCACGGTTAGTACATTTTACGAAAATAATAAAAACAACATTTTTTTTTCTCGACACAATCGTATCGTTTATTCAGCGAAACGTACTAACCACCATCAGCACGTTTGCTCCGAAATTTGATGCTCATTTCACACCAATGATCAAGTCTGAAAATGATACTGGATTTTTTTTTGCTAAAACTCGATGCTCTTCCGCTGTTGATTCTTCCAAAATAAACCTCCGATGATAGTCTTATAATTTCTTGACTTGATTTTTCGTTGAATTTCGTTACAGTTGGATGCGAAGAAGAGTCCACTGGCAATGTTGGTACAAACGTGCAGTCAAATAGGTGCGGATCCATCGACAAAGCCATTGATATCTCCTCTGGAGAAATCCTCGAAAGGAATATCCGGAGCGAACGCGCGATCACCACCAGCAACAAAAATGGAGCGTACACGATCGAGTCCGTCGGAACCGAAACCATTGGGTTTCAAGCCGTACGAGATGAACGTGTTGTCGAAAAAGTCGTCGGGTTCGGAGGACGGTAGACCAACATCGAAAGCAAGTGTTCACAGTGCGAGTGGCCAAGAGTGTGCAAGTGCGACGACACCGAGTGACAATAACAACGTAGATAAAAAATCAAGTGGAAGTCGTACCCCAATGGGTAGGAAATCGGCATCGCCGTCTTCGAATCAAGGGATAAATACGACGACACCAGCAGCAGGTTCAGCTGGTAACAGTCCGTCGGGTGATCGTAAGACTCCGGGCTCGTCGTACGAGCGTGAAAAGTCAAACGATTCGCCACGCAACGACAACGGTGCGAGTCCGATTATTCGATCGGGAATGGAGATTCTATCGGGTGGTGGACATCCCAAAGATTTGGGTGCTTACAAGCACAGCGCGGGACTAGGAGGTTTCGGTGGTGCAAATCCGTTGTGCTGCCCCCCGGGAATGGCTGAGAATCCGGCATTCAGGCCACCGTTCGCCGGAGCATCGCCGTTCTCGCATCATCATGCAGCAGCAGCGGCGGCTCTCTTGGGTTATCCGTCGGCGGCGCCAGGTGCTGCAAGTCCTTATCTGAGTTATGCTCGCGTCAAGACCCCAGCGGGCGGTGAAGCTCTCGTACCAGTTTGCAAAGACCCTTATTGCACCGGTTGTCAATACAGCATGCACAACGCTCAAATGATGATGGGAGCGGGATCCTGTCCAAGCGGATGCACGCAGTGTGACCATCAGAAGTACGGATTAGCGATGGCCCTTTCGTCGTTGGGTCCGATGCCACCGCCATCGCTCTCTTACCCGTCGTCGTTAAATCCTGCGGCCGGCGGACGTCCTTACGTTTGCAACTGGATCGCGGGTGAAACCTACTGCGGCAAACGTTTCAACACCTCCGAAGAGCTCCTCCAACATCTCCGAAGCCATACGAGCTTGGCGAGTGGCGGAGGCAGTGCAGCCGATCACGCGACGACCGCGGCGCTTCTCGGAGTGCAGCATCCTCTGCTCTCGCCGTCGGCAGCCTTGCATCGCGCTGCCGCGGGTGCATCCTACCCAGCGCCTTCTCTCAGCCCACTGAGCGCGAGGTATCATCCTTATGGGAAACCACCGACGGGTCCGTTGCCCGCCTCACTCGCAGCATCACCTTACAGTGCGTTTAACGCGCTCGGACCTTATTATTCGCCCTACGCAATCTACGGACAACGCATTGGTGCCGCGGTACATCCTTAAGTCCACCATCGATCACAAACAAACACTCAATATTGTTATTTTAATAGTGGATCCTCATCGAGACACGACTAAATGACTAGAAATCAACAAACAACTCGATCATTTGTCTCTCGGTGGGACCACTACTTTTCATCGTGTAAATAAATGCGCGTCGGCGGTGCTAACGTAAGACTCTATTTAAAAGAATTTATATATTACACATTAACATTATAGATATATCTGAAATCTAAATTAAATATTACGATTGGAGTTTATGATGTATTTCTTGAAGTCGTGAGACAAACAACGTGTCGCGCCCTGCAACAACGAACGGACGCTTTTTCGCGGTAGGAAATACCCAAGGAGTACACACTCCTTGGCTGGTGACACACACATACACCAACACTCATGCATACACACATACACCAAAAATTTATACGCCTATAAAAATCTGATCGATTTACGAGCAGCTATTATTGAACGACTCAAGTTTCACGAATGTCCATTCGATATTAAATTTTATCGGGCGAGCCCGCTCGGGCCCATAAAAAATGCTGTCCTTGCTTTGACAACGAGCAAAAAATATGGCGGCTTGAATCTCGTAACTGATCCGATTGCGACACCGAGTCATTCATGCCAAAGTTAAGTACAGTTGAAGAAAAAAAAACACACACACAAATTGTAACAAAACATCGAGAATTAAATACGCGAAACTCGATTGAAAAAGAAAAAACGAAGAAAAAATTGTTAATTGAAGGATTTGAAATGAATTATTTGGACCAGCCACAATCGGCAATTGCGATCCATATTGTCCATGATACAACTGTGATATTATATTATTCTTTGGAGAAGACCTGAGAAGCGAATTGTCAATTAAAGGATTCGCTCGGTCCTTGCGTAAATAAATCGTGCGTACGATTTACACACGTCTTTTCGTTCTTTATCGCTGATTTTCGTAATCGCAAACACGCGTCTCTTTTTCCTCCTAGTTTATCTTTTTTTTTCCTCGAAATTATATTAAACAAATTGTTTTTTTTTTTTTTTTTTTTTTTTTTCTCATTTCGGGATTGATGAAAGAAATTGGAATTTGGATGTTACGATGAGGGAGCTGAAAGAGATCAAAGAAATCGATCAACGCTGTCGGATAATATTTGACCGGTGCACTTCTATTATGTGCATACATTTATAAATATATAAACCGATACACACACGTCTCATCGACATCTGTAAATACAAGTTGTACATATAAATCGTTGAGTTTCCATACCGCTTTAATAAACACGTTTGCAGAATTATATACACGTTATTCTATATTTGTTTTCCTTTCCTTATCGTTTTTTTCTTCTCCCGGCATCCACGCTTATTTATATAGGATGATCTCCTCTTTATCCAGGATAAAAGCGTTACTTATCGTCATTATATCCTGTTCATTGGATTCTTCCGGCTGTATAACGGAGACTTGGCGAGCAACTGTGGAACATGGTCGTCTACGAGAGTTTTCCTCGTCTCGACCATCCCCTCGGTCCGACGATTTCATAACTCGTGTCTCTATCCTCTCTTTTTCACTATCCCGCTCCTGCTGCCACGGACTCTTTCTTTCTCGTTCCTACTGGAAGCTCGTCAGGCAGCAACATGAGAGAAATAAAGCCGCAGTAAAGGTTAACGTGGGCGTTTGCGTGTAATGGAATGGTTGTCTCTCGCGTGAGGAACGCATAAAAGAGAATTCGCGCATACTGAGAGCACAAGTGGAGAGAGAGAGAGAGAGAGAAAAAGTGTATGCTGCCAGGCAACTTTTTGTCTCGCTTCATTCTCATTTCCCATCTCGCTTTCCACAGGCTGCCTCGGTCCTCTTCGCACTTCATGACATCCGGGGCCGCCTTAGCCGCCTCCTTTTGCCGCTGCTGATCCCGGACTACTGCTCCGTGTGCGAGAGTCTCAATCCCCGAGGCACATAGAGGAGCAAATTTATTTCTTTCATTACCAGAGCGTAACGGGTCGTGAGTTCTCGGATATCAGCTACGCGAGGCGAGCCGCATAAATCTGCACTCCCCATCTCTCCTTCTCTCCTTCTCTCCCTTTTCTCGCCCCCTTATATATCCTGAGATCTTTACCAACAGAGCAGTCTGGGTGGGGTTGCGTCGAGTCGATGCAAAAGACGACCAACGAGAGAGAACGAATGAAAGAAAGAAAGACCGGATTATATAAGAAAAAGCGAGAAAAAAAAAACGATGCTCGGAGGAAGAAGGAAAAAATTTCAACTGCGAGGGTGTCGAGGAACGTACGAAAGAGCGAGAAGCAAGAGTCAAAGTTCCAGAAGAGACAGACGATGAGGAGACCGTCAGGATATGTAGAAGAAGAAGAAGGAACGGAGAAAAAAAAGAGAAAAGACAGGGAAACACACAGTTCGTCTTGGCCACCCTCTTTCCTCGTCGTTTTTCACTCTCTCTCCTCGCCTCCCTCATTTCCCTCGTATATGCGTCTCCCAGCTAGCTCAGCAAAGCAGTGAAATATCCCTGGTGATTTCATATATTTCGAGAATGAATAGCTGCCCATATTTTCCTCGGTCATTCTTCAGATTGGAATTCGTGTTATTTCGGGCCATTAAGCGCGTCGCTAAATCTCAATTAGTAACGTGTCGTTGAACATATATATATATATATCTATATATATTTATTAATGTCTCGCACTTTTCGTATTTCTTTCGTCGTTTTGTCGTCGTTCCAATGTGCCCACGCAAACCACCCATTTATACACGCTTTATATTCATCCACATAAGTTAATGCTTTTATAGATATAGAACTGTTCTTATATACAGCAGGACATGCCATCACAAAGTCCCCGAGACTTCTTTGCCAAGGCGTCGTGACTTTCATAACTGAAATTTTCGCTTGTTCCTCTTTCCGGCACTGCACGCTCGTACCAGCCAGTCCCTCCAATGTCCAACCGCCGATCGTTATTCATGTTCCTTCAACATTTGCATACAATGCCGTTGAAAAGAGGAACTACATCAACCTCTCTGTAACCATCCGCGAATATCTATATGTCTACATATATTTGCGCCCATATTCGTACGGATATCGTTTTGCATTTATTCGACGCCGGCATTCTCATCGAAATCGGCGGTCACTGAGCTCGCACCTTTGTGACGACTACCGAACGTGTCTGATCCTCATTTTTATAGTCCCGCACTGTATGTTATTGTTTGCATAAATATAAACTTACGGAAGGTGTACGCTGAATTCGTGATTCTTATTAATCGACGAAACTTGAGAAATCCTGATTATTTTTCAGGAGGATTACGAATAGTTGCGAGTTGGTTCAAAAAATTAAGTTCCCACTACGCTCGACGAGTGCTTGAAAAATAATACCGTTCAGGGTTTTTGAAAAATGTCAGAATTTCATCGAATCATGTTTAAAAATTAGTCGATCTAGCATGAAGGTTTTAAAATTTGCTTTTTCGCATGTTTTATTTTTGCTTGGAAAGAAGCGAGGAAGAATAATAGTTGAGAAACGATGACGAGGACGGATATGCTCGTAGTAAACGACGCGTCTGGTTGAAGCCTCCTTCAGAATGTCTATCAGACATACATCTTGGCCGTACAGTTTTCGCTAGTCAGCGAGGACAATGTAGCACATCAATAACCGGAGCCCACGGATAAAAGCGACTCATACATCGTGCTCTGACATATCGTTTGTAATAAAACACAAAGGAGAACTGTTCTCTCGCTCTCTCCCTCACTCACTCACGATCATGCCCCTTTTTTGCTCTTCAGCTATTCACGCGAGTGTCTGTTCTTGCAATTCTCCTCTTTTTCCATGTACCTCTACATCATTTTCTCTCTTTTTTCATGTATCTCTATTCCTCTCCCCTTCTCTCTTCCTCTATTTTCCTTCGTCTCTCTTTTTCGCCAACCGGTGTGTTGTCTCCCATCGAGTCATACATCACCCCCTATGAATTCGCTAGACAGCCGAAGAGCAGAACTATAACTCATCTATACCCCTTGGTTATGAATCAGAGTACAAGACCGAAGAGACATCGAAACAGCGGTGCCCAAAAGTTCTACATGTACTAGGGGCGAGGTAGACAAGCAGCAGTTCACGAGATGAAATTTCGAACGTACCAAAATCGTTGAATCTCCGATAGCCCAGTGATTCGGACTTCTGTCTATCGGAATTTTCATGACGAACAGATTTTCCAAGTTTCATAATTAAATTTGCATGGCCTCGTCGACGAACATCGATGATAAAGTCATCGCATTTTTTCCTCAGTTTCATTGGAAACCGAGCTCATATTCGCGATTCCCGTACCTGGCTGTTGTCTTTCGAAAATTCTGGTAGGAGATTCAATTCAATTGTGAATAATGGGAAAACTTCTCACTCGTCAAAAACAAAGAATTCATCATAATTTATCTGAAGCAACATCGATAAGCTCGTCTCGAAAATCTTGTTTCTTTTCCATTGTGCTTTCCACTTACTTCCGGTCCTATGCTGGATTAACAGGGCACAGCCTCTGGTAAACTCTTGTCATGCAAGAATTGGTGTGGGACGACGCATGAATTACGGGAATGGATGAAGAAAAAGAGGAAGAGAAGGAAGGAAGGAAGGAAGGAAGGAAGGTGGTTGAATAGTGTGAGGTGTAAGTGAAGGAAGAGGATGAGAATGTCAGGGAAGCGTGCCACGACGGGCCAGATGATGAATTAGCCTGGGTGACCTCCCTTTGCGCAAAATCTCACCTCATACCTTCTATTCCGTACTCTAGCTCAATGGCGTCTTGCTTCGCCCCTCCCCCCCTCCTCCTCACTCGCTCTCTCTCTCTCTCTCTCTCTCTCGCTCTTGCTTTTGCAAGAAGCATCACGCGACTGAAGCGCAGAGCTCCCGCGTGATGTCGGTCTCGAGATGATGGATCGTGCTACCGTCATGGAGCCATTCATCACCTCGATCTATCAGCCAACCCCCTCCACCTTGCTTCAGAAAGCGAGCATTCGACGTCTATCTACTCTCGCTTCTCGGAGTCAGTGATTAATGTCGATTGCGCCGGCCCTGTTATTCGACCTCACCTCTACTGCTCCCTCTCTCGCTCTCCCCTTTTCTCGTCCTCTTTCCTTCGCTTCTTATTTCCGTCATCCATTCCATCCACTCCTACATTTTTCGTCCAATTTTCTGCAATAAAGAAAAAGCGAGAATAAGTGGAGGTGGCTTACCTCGATATTGTCCATTTTAATAAGATTGAGCGTGCTCCGGTTCAGGCTGATTTGACGTTGTTTTTTTTTTTTTTTTCGATGTATCAACTTCGATATCGTTAATATTGAGCAAATCCCAGTTACCTTATGGTCCCCGCCGTTTATCCAAGAGTAGATTCTTGTGGATTCGTCCACGTCGATATGGTGGTGACTATCGTATTTTTTGTGATTATAAATAAATTGCAATTAAATGAATTATACGTTCGTTGACGATAAAAAGCTCTCGTCGAGGAAAGAAATAATAATTGAATAGAATTGGCGATTGCATGGTGTACACGAATATATGGCGACGATAGAAATCGCATTAATTTTCCCATCAGACATGTGGCACTTGTTTGCCTTTTCATGTCGACTTCTAGTGGTAATACACGAGTTGTCTCATTTGTAATTATATTAATGTTATTGCAAGCCCGTAACAGTTAGATCCTAAAGTCACACGCTTACCAACTGGTGCTCCGAAGAATTCAAGCCTTTTTTTTCTTGTCGGAGCCTCTCATCAGTTTGTTGGCAGGTTCTCCTCAAAGAAAAGATGGAGAACAGCCACGCGAGCCACTTGTATTTCTTTCTCTTTCTATTTCTCGTAATTGCGTTAAATTATTGGATCAAGCATAAAGGAAAGAGAGTTATCTCTCAATCTAAAGTCTTCCACTCTCATTCACGATCCACGTCTCTTTTTCTTTCTCCCCTCTTTTTTATATCTTTCCCTCTCGGTCTTGCTGTGTTTCGAGGGGTACAAAGGAGCCGCCGGAGTAATTGTGATTGGTGTAACGGAGCAGAGCAGAAACATAGCCAGCAAATATTGCCCGTATATGAGACGTTCTTTTCGAAACAGTTCGAGATTTCGTCTCTGACTTGAGAATAAAAAATTCCGATTTTATTCATCGTTGCATTTGTTCCTCAAAAGTGCTCCCACATTTTTCCTTATTTTGTCCATTAGCTCGAATGAATACGTCCTAAAGTTTGCAAATCAACATTTTTTTAAAAAAAGAATTTTTTTTTTCGTTTGAAAATCACATTCTAGTCGTGAGAATTTTCAATAACTGAGAAAACATTTATGCTGCTGAATGGTATCAGTTTTGAAGTGTTGAGGCTTCCCAAGGCCAAAAACCATCATGTAATAAGTCAATTGTGATAAATGTGTTGATCACTTTGGAAGAGAATACCTTGTATAAAAGGACTAAGCTGCAGAGATTGTTTGCTGGGTTTGCTGACGTCCGGCCATAGACTCAATGTGTCTCTGTCGAGAACAGCAGAACGTAGGAAGTTGCCTTCTTTCAGGACTGAGCCGCAAGAGGGAAGCTTCCGTTGGCTGTCTATTAATGACAATTAATGTTTTTAGAAGAGTGATCTACGAGGGCAAAAGGACCCACGAAACCTCGTCGTTATTTTTTTCTTCGTTTAGCTTAACTCAAACCCTAACTTTACCTTGATACATACATATCTGTATATACGCGACTAT